>CM055069.1:41511462-41542615 GCA_029204045.2 Tillandsia leiboldiana | reverse complement strand
TACTCACACAACTCAACATTTTACCATACGCTCCTCAGTTGATCTTCTCCGCTCGCCTCCACAACGCGCCTCGAATCCACGATTTGCGTCCCAACGCCGAATCCACAACGTCAACCGAATCCACGGCCTCCACCAAGTATACTTCTCGAATCAAACCGAACGCACCTCATTTTCTAAATCCACTAAATGCTAGCACCTTGATCCACAATGGCTAACACGCTAATTGTCACCGCCGATTTTTGGCAAAATGTGGTTTGTTCGTGGTGAAAATCCTCCGAATACTTAAGATCAAAGATAGTCGGAATATACAATCTAAGTATTCATTAATGTGATTTCGACAGATATCTGAGTTTGAAACACCTAGCATCAAGTATCAATATAGATGAAGAATATAGAATAGATCTATTTTTTCCTTTCTTCTCTATAGGTTGGATTTTTCTAAGTTTTTTTTCGTTAAGTTTTGGATTCTAAAATCTTACCCTAAAGATGAATCACAGGTTTATTTATAAGTTAGAAACCTTTGAAAAGGATAAGAATTCAAAAACTACATTTATCTGGAATTTTTTTAGGGCGACGGTCGTGCTGGAATAAGTTGGGTCCGGACTGTCGTCAATTAAACAAACTTTTCCAAAAAAATGTTCGTGTTCCGGACTGAAAATGTGGGCAATCCCGGACTGTTCATGGGCTATTTCTGCATAATCCATGTTCGGTGTCCGACTGACACAAGGGAAGGTCACACTGAAATTCCGCATGAACTAAACTAGTTTCGGGGGTCCGACTGGAAATGCCCTGATGCCGAATCCTGACATATTACTTGTCCAGTTGGTTAGCTTTTTATGCAATTAAAAATGCCCGCAAGTTGTTCTACGACGAGTAAGAAGTTATTCTCATTCACCAAAATTATTAGTTAAACGCATCTTATCCCTTGTTGAATTCTCTTTTTTGAGATTGGGTAGATGATCCAAATAGCTTCATCGGATTCACTCTCAAGTACTTAAACACTTTCATGAAATCCGCCATACAAATTCCCTACACAGCTGGGAATCCTGGGATTATGCCAGCTGACCTGTTGGTCTTAAGACAGCTGCGTGATTTTGAGTGTGGTGCTCGGGATTGACTGGTTGGCTCGGTATTTCACGATGATTGATTGTACTGCTAGGACTGTGACCTTTTAGTGAGCTAAGACAGGGAGGTGTTGTGTCCCGAGGATGTCGAGTGCTTCTCCGCCCTTGATCTCAACTTTGAGGGCGGGCAGATGTTTCGTCGGAGATATGTTTCTCTTTTTGCTAGCATTGGTTTATAGCCACGCTGCACTGGGACTCGAAGATATCCCTGTTGTTCGCGATTCCCGGTGTTTCCACCGGAGTTGACGAGTATGCCGCCGGATAAGAGATTGAGTTTGTGATTGATGGGTAGCCAGGAAACTGCGCCAATCTCTAAGTGTCACGCCCCAGGGGTTTTTCGGTTAAGCGGAAAATGGTAAATATATAAATTTTTTCTTACAGGGTCCCCCATTGCGCGCCATACCTGCCACACGGGCAAATTGCTCGACCCGAGGGAGTCTCCTTTGCACATGGCACGGCGGTTTCAACTTAGATAGTCATACCACCCGCATGTAATCTCGATCACACTTTAACCACAATCCTCGCACTGTTACGGAATTTGAGTTTGCGTAGTTTTTAAAGGTTCACGTCTTGAAGATTGAAGGTTGAGACGATTTGGATCATTTAACTAATCTAAAAAAAGTTCAAAAGATCAGTATGTTTAACTAAAGATGTTTTGGTGATGCCGAATACTTCTTGTAGTGTAGAAACACATGAAGAATTGGAACTGCATAAAAATAAAAAACTGTGTTCGGTCATGTTCAGGATGTTACGGAATTTGAGTTGGCGTAGTTTCGTGAAAGTCTCAAGTCTTGAGATTGAAGGTGAGAAAGTTGGATCATTTAACTCAATCTCAAGAAAGAAGAATTCACAAGGATCAGGTATGTTTTTACTAAAGATTGTGTGTGATCCGAAAGACTTCTTGTAGTGTAGAAACACTTGGAAGAATCTTTCATTGCATAAAAATCAAAAACTGGACTTGGGACATGTTCAGGATCCGGATCAGTTTGTTCGATCCGGATCCCGAAAGGTGGTTTCGTTCATACACCAGTTCAATCCGGATCGTAGCCTCTCTTGATCCGGATCCCGAACACTGAGTTTACCATCTTCCTTGAACGATCCGGATCAGGCTTCGCAATCCGGATCCCGAACGTTGATGTTTGGTGAACTGTATGAACGATCCGGATCAAGCACTTCGATCCGGATCCCGAACCTTCGTTTTTCTGGAATTGCCTGACTCGTTACGACGATCCGGATCACAGCTATCCGATCCGGATCGCCGTCCGTAAAATTCCAGAAATGTTAGGTTTTTGATTCTTATCTCCTTCCTAGGGTTTCTAACCTATAAATAGACCCTATGACTCTTTTTCTAGGGTGAATCCACATATCCGAGCCACATATCATTTTCATTATACGGCTCTAGATCCACATATAGAGAAGAAAGGAAATCATTAGAGAATACTCTATGTTTCTTCATCTATATTGATTAGTTTGATTCTAGGTTTCATACTCACATCTTGAGTTGAATCAACTAATGAATACTTAGATGGTATTTCCGATCTATCTTTGATCTAAGTATTCGGCGGATCATCACCACCCAAAAACAACGATTTACCCCAAAAATCGGCGCGTGGATTCGCGTGTCCTTGTGGATTCAAGGTTCAACCGCTCTCGTGGATTCGGAGCGAGGCACGTTCGTGGATTCGAAGGGTGCTATTGGGTGAAGACCGTGGATTCGGTCGGACGTCGTGGATTCGACGTTGGACGCCGTGGATTCGGCGTTGGGCGCAGATCGTGGATTCGAGAAGCGTCGCGGAGCGAGCGGAGAAGATCCTCTAGGAGCGTATGGAAAGGTTGAGTCGTAATTGTGTACGGTAAATCACCTTGTACGTGTTTTAATTCTAGTGGATTTCTGCCGTGTTATCGGTCCCGTGGTTTTTTTACTCCGGTGATGGAGTTTTCCACGGTAAAAATCTTGCGTATTATTTTTATTTCCGCATTGGGTTTTTATCGCAACGATTTTTTGAGTGTTTATACGTTTACACCTATTCACCCCCCTCTAGGTGTTTTTTCCCCTATTTAGATCCGTATTACATATAACCCAACAAGTGGTATCAGAGAGGGAATAGGGTTGTAAACAATGGTTGAAGGTGGAAACATCAACCGACCCCCGTTCTTCGATGGAACAAATTATGCGTACTGAAAAGTACGGATGAAAGCCTTTTTAATTTCCATCGACGAACGGGTGTGGCAATCAATTGAATTAGGATGGTCTAATCCAACTGAATTTATTGGTGATGTTCGCACCTTAAAACCTAGGTCGAAATGGACCAAGGAAGAGTTAGATTCATCTTCGTACAATGGCAAGGGAATTAATGCTATCTTTAATGCCCTATCTCAAACTGAATTCTCTCGCGTCTCGGCATGTGAGACTGCGAAAGAAATCTGGGATGTCTTCAGGTTACACATGAGGGAACTAACCTCGTGAAGATTCAGAAACTGCAAATGCTTACGAGCAAGTTTGACTCTATCTTAATGGCAGAAAATGAATCTTTCACGGACTACTATACACGATTGCAAGACATCGTAAACTCATGTGCTAATCTGGGAGAGAAGATTCCAGAATTTAAGATTGTAAGAAAGATCTTAAGAACTCTTCCTGAACGATTTCGCCCAAAGGTTACTGCCATTGAAACTATTAAACACCCGGACGAAATACGTGTAGAAGAATAGTTGGTTCATTACAAACTTATGAAATGACGTTTACTACTAACAATTCTTCTGGAAAGGCATCCACTTCTATGTTTTCAGGTTATGCGTTGAAAACAACTAAGGAAGAAGACGCGGATACATCCTCCTCAGACGATGACGAGAACCTTTCTATGGAGGAATTTGAGAAGCAGCTCGCTCTCTTGACAAGGAAGTTTCGCCGCAACTTTCGAAGGGGCAATTCAAGCAAATCTCCATCCTTCGGAAAGTCGAACAAAGGCAAGGGTACTTCAAGTTACAAGTCAAGAAAGCAAGAGAACTTCTCAAAGGATAAGAAAAGTTCAGAAGGACAACTTCAATGCTTCAAATGTCGAGGCTACGGCCACATTGCAACAGAGTGTCCTAACAAGTATCCGGCAAAGAAGAAGGCGATGCAGGTTGTCACTTGGGATGACAACCCAACGTCAAATGAGTCGTCTTCGAGTGATGAAGAAAAGAGCTCCGCCGCATTCCACGCGTCCGTATCTTCACCCTTCATGTGCTTTATGGCAAGTACATCCGAGTCGTTGTCCAACTCCACTGTTGAAAAGAATGCTACGGACAACGAATCGGATGATTCGGAAGGTGAAGATTTTGCTCTAGCCTACCACAGACTTTTGAGGGACTCAAAGAAATGGCTAAGCAAAACAAGAGTTTGAGAGGGAGAGTGCATGATCTCGAAGAAGAAGCAAAAGAGCGACTTCTCTCTCAAACGCTCTTGAAGTGGAAAGGGAAAACCTGATAAAGGCAAATGCTTCCCTTCAAGAGTCCAATGAGCAACTTGAGAAGGAACATACAAATCTGGTGGATAACGCGAATCACTTCTCAAAGCTCTACAACGAGGCTCGACAGGATAACCTGGAAATGACAAAGACCATTTTCCAACTCAAGGATGACTTACAGCAATTTTCTTTAGGAAGGAGTAAGTTGGATAAACTTCTTGGTCTTGGTCAAACAAACAAGTTCGGCCTCGGATACAATCGAACTGAAGACAATTTTAGTTCGGTTGGGACAGTCTTTGTGCCTCAGTCGGTATCTCCTCCTCCGACACCGGAAATCATGACAACTAACGACAACAAACCTACTTCATCCTCTTCAGAATCGTCAAGCACAAAGGTATGTTTTCGTTGTAATTCTGCAGGGCACATTGGAAGAAATTGCAAGATTGGAGCTCAAAGATCAAATCAACCACATCTTGCAACTGCTACCAATAAGTTCACTCCATGGAATTCAAAGAAGGATTTTCCTAAAGAAAAGGACATTGGTAGTACTTCAAACAAGACGATGACAAAAGAAAAAGACCAATCTTGCAAGACGTCTTCATCAAGGAAAACTTCTCAACCATTGCCAACATACTCCAAAACTCAAAGGTTGGGTATGCAAAGGTGAAACCCCTCCTTGTCTTTAATCGTTCTTCGATTAAATCTTGTGTAGTTTATGTATACTACTTTCTTTTCTTCTTTTTCTTTTGGCCGACCCGTCAACCATCTTTGGGAGGTAAATGGTACATTTTTTTATTGGTTGATAATTTCTCTCGGTTTTCTTGGGTAGCATTTTTTAAAAGAGAAAGCTGATACGTTTGACTCTTTTCATGAGATTTGCCATCGTATTATGATTGAAAAGAATGAAAAGATCATTCGTGTTAGAAGTGATAGAGGTGGAGAATTCATAAATTCAAAATTCATTGATTTTTGCACTTCAAATGGCATCAAACATGAATTCTCGGCACCCTATACACCTCAGCAGAATGGTGTTGTTGAGCGCAAGAACAGGGTTGTTCAAGAGATGGCGCGTGTGATGCTTCATAGCCGGAACTTACCGCTACATTTTTGGTCTGAAGCCGTGAACACCGCTGTCTATGCCATTAATAGAGTTTACTTGCGCCCAGGAACTTTAAATACACCATATGAGCTGTGGTTTAGTAGAAAATCCAACATCAAATATTTTCGTGTCTTCGGGAGTCGATGTTACATTTACGTGACCGTGAAAAACTTGGAAAGTTCGACTCTCGAAGTGATGAAGGGATCTTTTTGGGTTATTCTACGAATAGCAGAGTATATCGAGTATTTAACATTGAATCTAAGACGATCGTAGAATCTATAAATGTTAAAGTAGATGAAGCTTTTCACTTTGGATCTGGAAAATCTACCCTCGATATCTCTCTAGATGATGATTCTCCTGCTAATGCATCTTCTCATAATAATACTTCCAATATTAATGATGCATCTAATGGTTCTTCAAGTTTATCTGATGTGCAGGAATCATCTCATGTATCTCCGAGTACTCCGTTTCAACAAACGTTACGAATCTCCAAGGATCATCCGGAATCGAATATTATTGGAGATCCACAAGAAGGAGTTAGAACTCGGAGGCAGTTGGTTTGTGGATTCGCTTGCTACGTATCTTTAATCGAACCAAAGAACATAGATGAAGCTCTTCAGGATGACTACTGGATTAAAGCAATGCAGGAAGAGCTCCATCAATTTGAGCGAAACAAAGTCTGGGAATTAACGAAGCCTCCAAAGCAACACAATGTGATAGGTACCAAATGGATCTTCAAGAACAAGAAAAATGAGGATGGTACTATCATCAGGAACAAGGCACGATTAGTTGCTCAAGGCTACTCTCAAGTAGAAGGTATAGACTTTGATGAAACATTCGCCCCTGTAGCTAGACTCGAGTCCATTCGTATACTATTTGCTATTGCTTGTCATTTCAAAATCAAATTATTTCAAATGGACGTTAAGAGCGCATTTCTAAATGGGTTTTTAAATGAGGAAGTTTATGTGGCTCAACCGAAAGGTTTTGTAGATCATAAACAACCTAACCATGTTTTTCGTTTAAAAAAAGGCTCTTTACGGTCTGAAACAAGCACCGCGAGCATGGTACGAAAGGTTAACAAAGCACCTTTTGGAGAAGGGCTATACTCGAGGGGGAGCTGATAGGACTCTCTTTGTGAAGCATTATCAAAGCAATTTCATTGTAGCACAAATCTATGTCGATGACATTGTATTTGGCGCAACAAGAGATAATGATGCTTCTAAATTCGCGGAGACCATGGAAAGCGAATTTGAGATGTCCATGATGGGCGAATTGACTTATTTCCTTGGATTGCAAATTAAACAAAATAATGAAGGTATTCACTTGAGTCAATCCAAGTATGCAATGGAGTTGGTCAAAAAGTTTGATCTAGAAAATTATAAAGATTTTCCAACTCCAATGGGAACTAGCCACAAGGGACTTGGAAGTGAATCACATAGTGAGAATGTAGACGAGAAACTGTATCGAAGTATGATTGGAAGTCTACTTTACCTCACGGCTAGTCGCCCGGATATATCTTTTGGTGTTGGGATTTGCGCGAGATATCAATCAGCACCAAAGGAGGTTCACCTGAAAGCGGTGAAAAGGATCATCCGGTATATCAAAGGATCAATTAATTTCGGAATTTGGTATCCTATGGGAACAAGTTTGGACATTGTTGGATACTCAGATGCCGATTGGGCAGGATCAGTGGATGATCGGAAAAGCACGAGTGGTGCATGCTTCTATCTTGGCCATTGCCTTGTTGCATGGCACAGTAAAAAGCAGAACTGCATAGCACTCTCGACTGCCGAAGCGGAATACATTTCAGCTGGAAGTTGCTCAACTCAACTCATTTGGATGAAAAGCGTATTGAGCGATTTCCGCATTTCAGCATCTTCGGTAACAATTCTTTGTGACAACACAAGTGCAATTAACATTTCTAAAAACCCTGTGTTGCACTCTAGAACAAAACATATTGAACTTAGATATCATTTTCTTAGAGAGCTAGTTGAATCAAATACTCTTCAACTTTCATATATTTCAACTGAGGATCAATTAGCTGACATTCTAACAAAACCTTTGGATCAAAAACGTTTTATTCATTTACGAAAAGCAATTGGAATGCTTTCCTTGAAATAAACTTCTTTTTGAAACCTTTGCTTAGGATAGGTTTTGTATTTGTTTTTGTTTTGTTCATTATCTATGTTTGTACATAGGACATTAATTGAGCATAGATCATAATTGACTTTAATTGCATCTTTTCGCACATTTAGAAATTTATTATGCTTTTGCCATCATAATATTTCACTGTTGCAATGATCATTTATGTTAATTAAATCATCTTCTAAGTGATCAAAGTCAATTTCTCTCTCTCTATGATCTCTTGGTATAGTCATTATCTTATTTGACTGCTTAGTCGAGTATGAAATCGAGATCAATATTTGGTTGAATACTTTATATTTTAAGTAATTGATAGCCAATTGAGGGGGAGTCATAGAAAAAGTAAAATGCTCAAAAGATGTGGAAAGAGTTACATCCCAATGAGGAGTGTGAAAACTACCACCACATGGAGGAAAGAGCTACCACATCGGTCGTCCGAGTATTGTGTGCAGCTACCACATGTATACCAAGCATGGTTGTTCAAATTTTTTGATTAAGTAAAATGCATGTTGAAATACTTGACTCCGTCAAATTTCAAGGTTGGTATAAGGTGGGTTTTTAAAGAAAGATGCTCAAAGAGCCACTCTCTTCAACAGATTGTCTAGATACATTATCTATTATATTTGGGATTTCAAACATCTATTGATCTTTGTATTTCATTTTCTTTACTGAATTGATGATTTGATAAAGGCATTACTCATAAGATCAAGTTAGATGTAATTGAAGGTGTTCAACTTTAAGGGATTTAATTTTTGTAAATTTTCGTTTCATTTTTGGATATTATTGATAGATTTGGCATAATCTAATTCTTGTTGTATGAAACGATGATTTTTGTTTAAAGTTGATACACATTTGTGCTTACAATCTTTTTCTGGTTTTTCTTGAATTTCTCTGAAATTTTCTAAAGAAAAAGTTGGAGCCGATCCGGATCGGGCTAGATGATCCGGATCCCGAACGCAGGAATTCTTCTGCGGGCTGACGATCCGGATTGTATCTGCCGATCCGGATCCCGAACGCAGTTTCTCACTGCGGGTAGCCGATCCGGATCGCAGTTATGAACTGATCCGGATCGCGGCTAGGTTTTATAAAGAACAAAAGGGTTTTTGATTTCTTTTACTCCAATCTTTTGTTCCAAAGTTTCCAGAGCCTCTCTCTCTAGATTTCATCCTTCCTGGAAGCTTTCAAACTCAAGTTCTTCAACTCCAAGTAAGTTTTATTGATCAAAATCTCGATTTTTCACCGTTTTTCTCTCCTCTTCCTCAAACGTCATGAATTTCTTGGATCAACTTTGTTTGTGGATGGTTTTTGATCAAATTTCTTTTGAAATAAGAACTCTGGGTAGATTAGTTTTGATTATATGCTAGGTATTCTCCTGATTAACGGATTTTTAGGCTTCGATTTCTAAAATTTCGATTTTAGGGCATATAATAAGGATTTTCGAAAATCATGCAATTGATCTATTTTTAAAATTCCTTTTGCAAAACTAATTTGATTCTTAGTCTCTCTACATGATTATGATTGTTTGGGTACAATTTTTTAATCTTTGAAAATTAACAATTTTTTCATGTGTTCTTGAGTTGGTCTTCACAGGATACATCTTTCACTAGTAATCAAAATGGTGATCACTTGGATTGTTTTCCTACTTGCGGCTATGGTTCATACGAGAGACACCGTCAAGCCCAAGAGGGCTAAGAAGGCTAAGAAAGCGAAGAAAGCTAAAGATGATTCCGATACAGAATCTGAAACGGAATCAATTAATTGGGATGAACTGCAAGTTGAAGCAACGACTGTTCCGACTGCTTCAAAGGGAAAAGCACCTGCAGAAACATCAAAGGCTCCGCCCACTGCTGCTGAGAAAGGCAAAGCTCCAATGGAAGAAACTTCTGGGAAGACAAGAAGAAAAAGTATTGCTCGCAAAAGAGGGAGTGCACAAGGAATCTCCATTGAGCAACCAGCTGATAGGCAAGCACCTCCACAAGACTTTGTCAGCTCGGCTAGAATAAAGGATTTTGAAAACAGAGAATGCATTGGAGAAAGGCATGTTGATGTAAAAGCCTTAAAGCAGCGTTCTCAGACGTTTGGGACTTTGTTTGACCAGAGAGGTCTTGCTTTCATTTGCGATTTCCCGGAGACCACTGGGTATTGTCTTCACTCAGTGAGGATGTTTTATCAGAATGCCTGCTATCTAGTTGATCAGGAAAGCGGGCGTCGGGATTTTCAAACATTAGTCAAGAATGTCAGAATTAAAGTAACGCCTCAGCTAATTGGTGAAGTACTAGGGATGGACGCCCGAGCCGATGGCACTCATTACCTGAAGAATCAAGCCTTCAACACCTACTCCTGGAGAGTGGTAGTTGATGGAATCTGTGTTCCAAATACTCGGTCGACAGGAAACTCCGTTTTCTCGAAAGAACTACGACCAGAGTACCGCATCTTAAACCTTATTGTTTGTTACAATATTATTCCAAACATGAACACAAAGGTTCTTCGGTGGGAAAGAATGATATTCCTTTATCTACTTGGAAACCCCGCAGCAACAATGGGAGCTAACTTAAACATTCCCTACGTCATCTGGTCAAGGATGGCACGATATGTGGAGCAAGCTCATCCGTCAGAGAGACTACCCTATCCAATGATCATCATGCGCATTCTTCGCAAATTTAAAGCTGACACAAATGCGAGTTCCTATCTGCACAGTCTAGGAACGATCAATGACACAACAATTGTAAAGTCTCTTTCGACGAAGCCAGATGAACCTTTCATACCTCTTCACCGGCAACGAGCACAACGACAACAAGCAACAACCTCTGCACCGGCAGCAGCTCCTCCAGTCCAACCAGCACCACCATCACAACCAGCACCTCCGGCACAACAAGCACCGCAATCAACTTCTGATGATGATGCATCTGTTACCTCAATCTATAAAGAACAGCAAAGGCTCTCCAACGAGCAAGAACGTATATCAAATGAACTAATTGAGGTAAAGGAAGAAATAAAGAAGGTAAATAAGAATCAATCATCAATGAACAAGCGAATAAAGAAGATATTCCAAATCCTCGGCTGTATCAGTTCAGACGAGTCTGAATAATCCGTATCCTTCCAATTTCTGTTTATTATGCATATGTTTAAATCCTTCTTTTGTGCAGTTTTTTTTTAAGTTTTAATTTGAGTCCTTAGTTCTCCAACTTGAACTGTTAACCATTCTCTCCACTTCTGTAATCTTTGGCTTTGTTTGTGACAAAAAGGGGGAGAGAGTTTAGAACAATGATTTGAACAATGATTGTTGATTGAGAAAATCTTGATGATGAAGAGTTTGTATACATCAAGGTAAGTATCACTTCAACTTCAACTTTGGTTTTCATCTTGTGATTGTTTGCATGTCTCGACTAACTATTCGACTAACTATTTGGGCATGTAATATGACTAACAAGTTGATGTTGGACTAACCTTTTGTGACATTTGGTTTTTAATTGCATAGAAGATATGTTGGTTTTTGACTATGATTCTCTTACATATCTGAATTCTCAAATGTCATGATGATCAGATAAACTCTATCTCTGTACTAGGTTTTGTATGCTAAATATTCTTGAGGTATCTAACGATCTCTTTTTGTCAAGAATGATTTCTTTGTGCAGAGAGTACAGATGTCTAAGTCTAGAGTCTGTTTTAGGAGTTTATCTCATGTTTTTAAATTTTCGGATCTCCATTGTAAATTTTTGTTGTATGGTGATAGCAACAAAAATATCTTTTTGAATTTTCTTTAGTGGATCTGTGTTTTGTCACGAAACCGCCAAAGGGGGAGATTGTTACGGAATTTGAGTTGGCGTAGTTTCGTGAAAGTCTCAAGTCTTGAAGATTGAAGGTGAAGAAAGTTGGATCATTTAACTCAATCTCAAGAAAGAAGAATTCAAAAGGATCAGGTATGTTTTACTAAAGATTTTGTGTGATCCGAATACTTCTTGTAGTGTAGAAACACTTGGAAGAATCTTTCATTGCATAAAAATCAAAAACTGGACTTGGGACATGTTCAGGATCCGTATCAGGTTGTTCGATCCGGATCCCGAAGGTGGTTCGTTCATACACCAGTTCAATCCGGATCGTAGCCTCTCTTGATCCGGATCCTGAACACTGAGTTTACCATCTTCCTTGAACGATCCGGATCAGGCTTCGCAATCCGGATCCCGAACGTTGATGTTTGGTGAACTGTATGAACGATCCGGATCAAGCACTTCGATCCGGATCCCGAACCTTCGTTTTTCTGGAATTGCCTGACTCGTTACGACGATCCGGATCACAGCCAATCCGATCCGGATCGCCGTCCGTAAAATCTCCAGAAATGTTAGGTTTTTGATTCTTATCTCCTTCCTAGGGTTTCTAACCTATAAATAGACCCTATGACTCTTCTTCTAGGGTTAATCCAAAAAGAGGCCGAAAATAACAATAGCCGTCATTTTCATATATACGCCTCTAGATCCACATATAGAGAAGAAAGGAAATCATTAGAGAATACTCTATGTTTCTTCATCTATATTGATTAGTTTGATTCTAGGTTTTCATACTCACATCTTGAGTTGAATCAAACTAATGAATACTTAGATGGTATTTCCGATCTATCTTTGATCTAAGTATTCGGCGGATCATCACCACCCAAAAAACAACGATTTACCCCAAAAATCGGCGCGTGGATTCGCGTGTCCTTGTGGATTCAAGGTTCAACCGCTCTCGTGGATTCGGAGCGAGGCACGTTCGTGGATTCGAAGGGTGCTATTGGGTGAAGACCGTGGATTCGGTCGGACGTCGTGGATTCGACGTTGGACGCCGTGGATTCGGCGTTGGGCGCAGATCGTGGATTCGAGAAGCGTCGCGGAGCGAGCGGAGAAGATCCTCTAGGAGCGTATGGAAAAGGTTGAGTCGTAATTGTGTACGGTAAATCACCTTGTACGTGTTTTAATTCTAGTGGATTTCTGCCGTGTTATCGGTCCCGTGGTTTTTTTACTCCGGTGATGGAGTTTTTCACGTAAAAATCTTGCGTATTATTTTTTATTTCCGCATTGGGTTTTTATCGCAACGATTTTTGAGTGTTTATACGTTTACACCTATTCACCCCCCTCTAGGTGTTTTTTCCCCTATTTAGATCCGTATTACATATAACCCAACACTATTATATCGAGAGATGTGCCCATAGGTTACCAAATTTCGAAATTGATAGTACTTTTGACGTACCGGATGATTCTTTTCACCGCTTTCAGGTGAATTTCCTTCGGTGCTGATTGATATCTCGCGCAAATCCCAACACTGAATAAAATATCCGGACGACTAGCCGTAAGGTAGAGTAGACTTCCAATCATGCTTCGATAAAGCTTCTCGTCTACACTTTCTTCGTGAGATTCACTTCCTAATCCTTTATTGTTAGTTCCCATAGGAGTCGGAAAGTCTTTAGAGTTCTCCAATTCGAATTTCTTGACCAACTCCTTCGCATACTTGAATTGACATAAATGAATGCCATCTTCACTTTGCTTACCTTGCAATCCAAGAAAATATGTAAGCTCGCCCATCATGGGCATCTCAAATTCGCTTTCCATCTTTTCGACGAATTTTGAAGCATCGTTGTTTCTTGTAGCACCAAACACGATGCCATCCACATATATTTGTGCCACAATGAAGTTATCATTAAAGTGCTTCACAAAGAGTGTCCGATCTGCTCCCCCTCGAGTATAGCCATTTTTCAAAAGGTGCTTTGTCAATCTTTCGTACCATGCTCGCGGTGCTTGTTTTAGACCGTAAAGAGTCTTTTTCAATCGAAAAACATGGTTAGGTAGTTGATGATCAATGAAACCTTTCGGTTGAGCAATATAAACTTCCTCATTTAGAAAATCATTTTAAAATACGCTCTTAACGTCCATTTGAAAAAGTTTTATTTTAAAATGACAAACAATTGCGAAAACTATACGAATGGACTCGAGACGAGCAACCGGGGCGAAAGTCTCATCAAAGTCTATACCTTCAACTTGTGAATAGCCCTGAGCAACTAGACGTGCTTCGTTCCGAATAACGGTACCATCTTCATTTTTTTTGTTCTTGAAAATCCATTTTGTACCGATGATATTTTGTTGCTTCGGGGGCTTCGTTAATTCCCAGAATTTGTTCCTTTCAAATTGATTAAGCTCTTCTTGCATTACTTCAATCCAATAGTCATCTTGAAGAGCTTTGTCAACATTCTTTGGTTCGATCATGGAGACATAACATGCAACTCCACAAACCAATTGTCTCTGAGTTCTAACTCATTTTTGAGGATCTCCAATGATGTTTGATTCCGGATGGTCCTTAGAGATTCAAAACGTTTGAGGTAACGGAGTACTCGGGGGTATTTGCGATGATTCCTGCACATTGGATAAACTAGAAGAACCATGAGATGCGTCAAAATTTTCAGAAGAATTATCATGTAAGGATGCAATATCATTAGCAGGAGGTTCATCATCAATAGACATATCAAGAATAGATTTATCAGAAGAAAAATGAAAAGCTTCATCTACTTTAACATTGAAAGATTCTACCATCGTTTTAGATTCAAGGTTAAATACCCGGTATGCTCTACTGTTTATAGAATAACCCATAAAAATTTCTTCATCACTTCGAGAGTCAAATTTTCCAAGATTTTCTCGATCGCGTAGAATTTAACAGCGACTCCCAAAGATACGAAAATATTTTATATTTGGTTTTCTACGTAACCAAAGTTCATAGGGGGTATTCAAAGTACCCGGACGTAAATATATTCTATTGATCACATAGACAGCGGTGTTAACTGCTTCAGCCCAAAAGTGTAACAGAAGTTTCCGGCTATGAATCATAACACGCGCCATCTCTTGTACAACTCTATTTTTGTGCTCGACTACACCGTTCTGTTGCGGTGTATATGGTGCAGAGAATTCATGTTTTATGCCGTTTGAAGTGCAAAAATCAATGAATTTAGAATTGATGAATTCTCCACCTCTATCACTCCGAACACGAACGATCTTTTCATTCTTCTCAATCATAATACGATGACAAATCTCATGAAAAGAATCGAAAGTATCCGCTTTCTCTTTTAAAAATGCTACCCATGAATATCTAGAGAAATCATCAACCATGAGAAAAATATACCATTTTCCATCCAAACTAGGTAGACGAGTTGGCCCCATTAAATCCATATGCAATAATTCTAATGGGCGATTTGTTCCTACATGGTTCAAATTCTTGTGAGTGGATCTAGTTTGTTTTTCCCTTTGCCAACCACCACACACAATATTTTCTTTAAAACTCAATTTAGGAACACCTCTAACTATGTCTCTGTTAGATATTCTAGATAGTTCCTTAAAGTTCATGTGACCTAGTCTTTCATGCCAAAGTATTTCATTATCAAGTGACACTAGGTTACAATGTTCAGAAAATTTATTAGAAACTACATGACAGTTATTTTGAGATCTAACCCATTTCAAAAAGAATGAATGGTTTTCGTCAGTTACAATGCATTCAACAGAAGAGAAATTAACTGAAAAATCATTATCACACAATTGACTAATGCTTATGAGGTTAGTCTTAAGGCTTTCAACAAATAAAACATTATTCAAAACCGGGCCATCTGGAATAGTTATTGTTCCTTTACCAACTATTTTTGAAGATCGTTCATCTCCGAAAACTACAAGTTCTCCGGAGGTTTTCTCTAAAGATTGAAAATAGTTTTTATCACCAGTCATGTGACGAGAACAACCAATATCCAGATACCAAGACGAATTGTCATATGCATGTAGTAATGTATGAATGACAAGACAAGGGAAGAGTTCACCTTTGCGCACCCAAACCTTACGAGTCTTGGAATACGTCGGCAATGATCGTGACGTTGATCTCCTTGGTGAACGCGTCTTGTACGTTTGATCTCTTTTCTTTAAGTTCCATGACGATGTCGTCTCGGGTGGTGTACTACCATTGTTCTTCACCTTTGGATGGTTCTTGCGAAATTTTTGGTGGATGAACTTGTTGGTAGTTGTTGCAAGTTGTGCTTGATTTGATCGCTTGGCTCCATTCTTGCTATTTGATCTTATGTGCCCTGCAAAACCACAACGATAACATACCTTGGTAGACGTTGAACCTGAACGTAATGAGGTAGACTTGTTAACGTTGTATGCGATAATTTTCATCGGAGGAGGAGCAACCGACTGGGGCACGAAAACCGTTCCGGTCGAACTCGGATCCTTGCCAGTTCGATTGAATCCAAGGCCCAAACGATTCGTTTGACCGAGACCAAGCAATTTATCCAACTTACTTCTTCCCGAAGAGAAACGCTTCAAATCTTTCTTAAGTTGGAATATGGTCTTTGTCATCTCCAATTTTTCTTGTTGAGCCTCGGAGTGGAGCTTCAAGAAGTGATTTGCTTTATCCACCAATTTGATATGTTCCTTCTCGAAATGCTCGTTCTTCTCTTGAAGGGAAGTGTGTATCTTGATCAAGTTGTCCCTTTCCTCTTCAAGAGCTTTTGAGAGAGAAATTGCTTTGTTGGATTGTTCTTCAAGATCCCACAAATTTCTTCTCAAATTCTTGTTATGCTTTGCCAATTTCTTTGAATTCTTTAACAATTTATGATAGGCAAAACCAAAATCTTCACCTTCGGAATCACTTGGTTCATCTTCCGTTGCAGTTTTTTTATTCAAGTAGGAGATGGATAATGAACGAGAGGAAGTCGCTGAAAAACACACGAAGGGTGAAGTTGTGGACGCAATGAATGCTGTGGCGTTGCTATCCTCATCACTGGAAGATGACTCATCAGTAGAGGAAGTGTCATCCCATGTGACGGCTTGCATAGTCTTCTTCTTTGACGGATTCTTGTTGGGACACTCCGTTGAGATATGACCAAAACCTCGGCATTTGAAGCACTGGATTTGTCCCTCGGTGTTCTTCTTGTCCTTTGAAGAACCTTCTTGCTTTCTTGATTTAAAGCTTGAATTTTCTTTGCCTTTCTTGGATTTAACGAAGGATGATGGTTTGCTTGAATTTCCCATTCGAAAGCTTCGGCGAAATTTTCTTGTCAGGAACGCAAGTTGTTTCTCGAAATCCTCCATTGATAGATTATCATCAGCGTCCGAGGAGGATGAATCCGCGTCTTATTCTTTTGTTGATTTCAATGCAAAACCTGAAGACTTAGAAGAAGAGGAAGGCTTTCCAGAAAAATAGTTAGTAGGAAAAGTCATTTCTTAAGTTTGAAGTACACCAACTAATTCTTCTACTTTGATTTCGTCCGGATGTTTTACTGTTTCAATGGCTGCAACTTTAGGGCGAAATCTTTTTGGAAGAGTTCTCAAAATATTTCTTACAACTTTAGATTCTGAAATTTTCTCTCCCAAGTTAGCACATGTATTTACGATATCTTGCAATCGTGTATAATAATCTGTGAACGATTCATTTTCTGCCATATGAATAGAATCAAACTTGCTCGTAAACATTTGCAGTTTTTGAATCTTCACCAAACTTGTACCTTCATGTGTAACTTGTAGAGTATCCCAGATTTCTTTCGCGGTCTCACATGCCGAGACGCGAGAAAACTCAGTTTGAGACAAGGCATTAAATAAAGCGTTAATTCCCTTGCCGTTGTAAGAAGATGCATCAATTTCTTCCTTGGTCCATTTCGACCTAGGTTTGATGGTAGCAATACTATCGGCAATAATCTCAGTAGGATATGTCCATCCAAACTCAATTGATTGCCAAACCCGTTCATCGATGGAAATCAAGAACGCTCTCATGCGTACTTTCCAATATGCATAATTTGTTCCATCGAAGAACGGTGGTCTATTGATATTTTCACCTTCAACCATTGTTTACAATCCTATTCCCGCTTTGATACCACTTGTGGGTTATGTTAATAATGGATCTGAATAGGAAAAAAACCACCTAGAGGGGGGGGGGGGGGGGGGGGGGGGTGAATAGGTGTAAACAATAAACACACCAAATCGTTGCGTAAACAATAACCCAATGCGGAAAATAAATAAAGTACGCAAGATTTTACGTGGAAAATTTCATCACAGGAGTTAAAAACCACGGGACCGATAACACGGCGAAATCCACTAAGATTAAACAAGTACAAGGTGATTTACTGTAACACTACGACTCAACATTTTCCATACGCTCCAAGTAGATTTTCTCCGCTCGCTCCACAACGCACTTCGAATCCACGATTTGCGTCCAACGTCGAATCCACGACGTCCAACCGAATCCACGGTCTTCACCAATGTAGCACGTATCGATCACACGAACGTATCTCGCTCCGAATCCACGAGAGCGGTAGCACCTTGAATCCACAAGGCCACGCGAATCGACACGCCGATTTTGGGAAATCGTTGTTTTGTTGGTGATGATAATCCTCCGAATACTTAGATCAAAGATAGATAAGAAAACACCATCTAAGTATTCATCAATTTGATTCTACAAGAAATAAGAGTTTGGAAACCCTAGAATCAAATTGATCAATATAGACGAAGAAACATAGATTAGATCATGTTTTCCTTTCTTCTCTATATATGTGGATTTTTATCCTTCGGTTTTTGATAACCGGGATTGTTTTTGGATTACCTGGATTAACCCTAAAAGATGAAAGTAGGGTCTATTTATAGGTTAGAAACCTTTGGAAATAGATAAGCATCAAAAACTGACTTAACAAACTTTTTCCCGCACGGTGGTCTGGACTGGATTTTGGCTGATCCGGACTGTCGTCTTTTTCCAGAGTATTTCCTGAAAAACAGTTCGGGGTCCGGACTGAAATTTTCTGATCCGGACTGTTCATGCGATTTCAGCAAACACATAGTTCGGGGTCCGGACAGACTGGGGACTGTTCCGGACTGGAATTACGCATGAACTCAACTCTGTTCGGGGTCCGGATTGGAATGCCCTGATCCGGATCCTGGACATCCAACTTGTCCAGTTTTTGATTTTTATGCGATGAAAAATATTTCAAGTGTTTCTAAACTACAAGAATGTATTCGGATCACCAAAATTATTTAGTTAAACTTACCTGATCCTTTTGAATTCATTCTTCTTGAGATTGATGTATATGATCCATAATTCTTCATCTTCAATCTTCAAGACTTAGAACACTTCACGAAATTCGCCAACACAAATTCCTTAACAGCCCGCTCATTGGTGGGTGCGGCAACCTGGTTGCCCAGTCGTGAACGGCGAAGCACGCTCCCCGCCGTGGATCGCGCTGCCACGCGGCGCGCCGCGATTGGCGTGCGCGGGGCGCGGAGCGGGCCATGTGGCGCGCTGAGGGAGATTCGGGCCCGCACAGTAACGGGCTGGGCCAGATTCGGGCGCCCGATTCCTGCGCCCGAATCCGGATCCCCTCATTTGGTGGACTTGGGCTATAAATAGTCCATGTAGGCTTCATTTTTGGTCTTTTCCTTCGAGCTTCTGAGCCCATCTTCGGCAGGGAGCGTCATATGCGAGTCTTCTTCGATATTTGTGATCCCAGAGATTTTTGGGAGTTGTGCCATCTGCGATCTTCTCGACATCGCGAGCTTTGACGCGCCTTTGATATCGAGTTTTTTCGTCGACACTTCTTTCGCGAGCTTCCCAGGATTGACGGGAGGGAGTTTTTGGCCGTTTTTTTGCTACATCGGTTTCATGAGAGGTAGATCTTCGTTTTTCGTGTTTTCCGCTCCTCTCAGTTTTGGATTTTTATTGGGGTTTCTGGAACATCTTTGAACCCCTTTCTTGCTGGTGATTTTCATGGACAGTGGAGCTTGTCGGATTTTTATCTCCACGCTCGGTTATCGAATTTTGACCTGTGAGGACTCGATCGACATCTACGCTTCGTGAGGATCGCAGCCATATTTTTATTGGAATTTTTGGAGATCATATCGCAGGTGATATTTTAGATTCTTTCGGACTGATCTTTCTGCAGATTTGTGATTGTGGGGATTTTTGCTTACCGCGATGTTTGGACTGTATCTTTGTGCCCAGGAGGAGTTTTCTGGTGTTTTTGCACTCGTTGGAATCGTGGGAATCTGAGGATTATCCTCGTTCAGTTTCAGCCCCTTTGGACCTTGGATCGACGCGCACTTTCAGGTGGGTTGCTTCGTCTCCAAAATCGGTGGACGGTTCTCTAATTCTATGGAATAGCAAGCATGCATGATTGTGAGTTGTGTTAGGAAGCATGTTAGGGAAAGAGTTGATATTTTCCTTATGTTGTTATTGAGATCATATCGGTTAATGCTTCCTAATTGTGTTAATAAATTGTTATTAATGGAACTTGACATAGCACCCTGTCATATGATGTATGTTTAACCAGACTAATAGATTAATGGAACTTGGGCTAGGTTTATTTATGCTTTAGACATCCACACTTTACATTCTATCCCTGAACATAGTGTTTTCCTCGCCTGGGTTGTGGGCCGAGTGGTCGGGATTTCTCGTAGTGTAGGATGCATGTTATACTCGTGCTTGGGGGCAGAGTGGAGTATGGTAGATGTAGCTAGTCTTGTACCAGTGGCGGGAGCCGTTTGGGTAAACGGTGGTCCCGGGTTGTCGAGTTCTTCGATTTATTTGTCGCCACTGTGTTCGTGGCAGTGGTGTACTAGTGATAGCAGAACCTTGAACCCAGAATCTTTTTGGACACACATGATTTTAGTCAACCAATATTTTTTTCCAAACATCGAAGGGTCGCCGGAGTTTGTTCTTTGTCTGATTGGGCAAAGGCATTAGCCCTTCGGGGTTTAGGAATAAAACTTGTTTTCTAACTGATTTTCCTAAAAAGAGCTAAAAATCATTAAAATGGGTTTCCTCAAATCAAGATGGTTTTACAAAAAGAAAAAGAACTACTTTTAGTCCTCACCCCGAAGGGGTTCGAGCGAAAATGGTTTTCAGTAATAAATATCACATTTTTGTGTAAACTCCCTCACCCGGGAGGGTTCGAGTGATCTGGGTTCTAAGGGCTGTTCTTTCTTTGGGTCGAGAACAACGAGAGGCTATGCCTAGAGCATGTTCTTGTTGAATTTGGATTGTAGGTACTAGTCTTTCGGGGTGTTCGAACTCTTTATTGTCATCGGCTATGGAGTATCTCCAGTCCAGTGTGTTTTAGCACGTTGAGTTTGATGTCCTATTGTGGGAGCCGTCGGGTTGACGGTGGTCCCGGCTGTTGAGTATTTCCAGCTAGTGAGTTAGAGATGTGATTTGGGCACTGTCGATCTTGTTGATCGTGGATTTGGATTATAGCCTGCATGAGCCATGTTGAGCTCGATAGAGATGCACGGATACTTTCCTCGGTGGGGTCGCGCTCCTCGAGTGCCGCTCCGGAGCTGGGCCTGTTATTTTGCTATCGCGACTTGTCGACGTAGTCCTTTTGGCTGGGCCAGTTTTGGCAGTTACAGACGCCCTATGTAAGTCCAGTCCTCCGTGGATGTAATGACAGTATGTGGGTGCAGGTTTGACTGGACCCTATGTGGCAGTCATTGTAATTGGGTTGATTGAGTATATTGGGTTAGAGTCAATGCATCATTTTCATCTGTATCACCTTTTGAGCATTATAGATAGAGGCATGATAGCTGTAGATTTCTTTCCAACTTATCTTTACATTATTACAGTTTTCCTGTTATCTTATGCCTCTAGTAGACTTAGTGGGCAGACCGTTGGTCTTGGTGACGGTACCCACTGAGAACTACGTGACGGTGTAGTTCTCACACCCTCTGCTAGTGACAGATTTTCCAGACGCATCTACCCCTGTTCCTAGTCCTGCTGCTGCACCAACTGATCGAGGTAAGGGAGTCGCGAGCTAGTTTCCTATCCGTCTTTGGAGTATAGCTGTACCCATTTTTGGAGCTTTGTAGTACAGTCTGCTGGATTATTGTAGATAGTTGCTATTGAGAGTTTTATTTTCGAGAGACTTATGTTGTGAGGTTCAGACTTGTACTATTTGGAGATGTATTTTCTTATTTCAGTAGTTACTTTTCAGCTCTGATATCTATACAGCTGTAGTATTATCTTTTGCAGGTTAGACGCTTCTTCTATACGGGGTTTTCCGTATTGGCGGCGGATCTGTTGGCGGGCCCGGGTCGCAGTTTCGACCCCGGGGCGTGACATACCCTCTAGAAAATTTGAATTTTTGAATTTAAATTCTCCAAAAATTATATTTATTTCAAAATTTGAAATTTAAAATCCACTGTTATTACATGTAATTAGCTCCTTATAATCTTTGTATCTTTTTTCTCCATGATTAATGAAATATAACTAGTTTGGCTCTGGCCTTTAGCCGAATTTATTCTTGAAGCTTTTGAGTTCGATTCATTTTACATATTGAGAGAGGACCCAGTTGTGTAACGGCCCATCCTACTGGCAATAATAACTCGTTGGGCCTATCCCACAGCCCAAAATGCATAAGCCCAATTATTATTACTAGTGTCCAAGTCTCTTATATATCCAATCACAATCTCATTCACATCTAATGTGGGACTATTGGGAGCGTCACAAACTCTCCCGTTTAGGCCTGACGTCCTCGTCAGCCCAAACACACACACAGCCCAAGATCACCAGGCGATGTGAGGCTTGTCTCGCTAGTCTCGTCATTCAGACCCCCTGACATAGCCCGTCACCTTGTCTTTTAGACCCTGGCTCAACCGAGACTCATCATGTGAGGACCCGAATCCCCGCAAGAGGATTACTGTTTGACTAGCAGCTTCTAGAGGCCTTTGTTGGGTGTTGGAGGTGTTTGTGCGCGTATCGGACTCATGAAAGGGGCTTTGAGCGTTAAATAGATCACAAGTGCATTCGGAAGCCCTCTTTGAATTTTTGAAGTGGATTTTGACAAAACGGACATCGGATTTGGATCCAGCTCGCGAAAACGATGTAAATTGATTATTTGGATGTATTTTTTTGAGTCCAGACGCCCGAGAACGAACACCCGTAAGTTTTCAATGTTTTCGGGTGCATGGTGGACCGGTGGACCGAGGGGTGTGCCACGTGGCGGCGTCCTATTGGTGCCGTACGCCACGTGGTGGAGCGGGAGGCGCAGCGCAGTGGGCTCGGCCCATGGGTGCAGGTGCGGGCCGTGCAGGCGCGCGGGGAGGCGCGGTGCAACGGAGGCTGGTGTGCGACGTGGCGGTTTTCCGTTGGCTCGCTTTGGACAGGTGGAAGCAGCGGGTTAGCTGGTGCAGCAGGTGCGGTCCATGGAGCTGGCGAGGTAGGTGCCTCGGGAGGCGTGCGCGGCATGGCGCCCGAGGGCGCGGCGCCCGAAGCGTTGACGCGCGAGAGCGGGCGCTCCACGCGTCGGCGCGTGGTTGGCGGGCGCCAACCACTCGCGCGGTGGATGCGGGCCATGCTTCGCGGACGGGTAGGCCAATCCCGCTGTTCGCTGTTCGCTGTTCGGGGGCGACATGGCGGGCGCTGGTGGATTCGGGCGTTGGTCGGACGGGAGGTTTGTGTAGAGTTATTATAGGATCCACAAGGATCTAAATAGGTACTATCAAACACCTAGAGGGGGGGTGAATAGGTGTAATACTTAAAAACTCAATCTCAGTGCAAAATAAAAACCAATGCGGAAAATAAAAACAGCACACCGAGATTTACGTGGAAACTCCAATCCAGGAGAAAAACCACGGGACCAACACGCAATAACAATCCACTAAGAATAGAAGAATAACAAGGTGATTACCGACTCCACGGACTCAAACCCCTCCTTCAGCTTCTTCGGACCTTGCGCTGACCGGTTGGATATCCGCGCAATAACAATCCCTAAGAAAAGAAGAATAACAAGGTGATTACCGTCTCCACGGATTTAACCCCTCCTTCAATTTCTTGGACCTCGCGCTCCACCGTTTTGCCCGTCCACTGCTCACGTTCGAATCCACGAACGCACGCTTCGAATCCACGAAACGCCTTTAGCACACCGAATCCACGATGCCACGTCGAATCCATGACGCAAACTCAGTCGATAAGAATATTGACTTCGATGGTGATCCTCTGCTTAGATTCTCATTGAGGAACCGTAGAAGAAATCTCTAAGCAAAGATTAGATCAATTCGACAAAAGATATGTTCTTGAAAGAACCATCGAATTGACCTAAAAGAGGCTATGAAGAAGATCGATAAAAACCTAGCCTCTAGGGTTGCTCTCAAGTGTTTTATAAATTGATCGGCCGTAGCTCCCACGTTTTTGAGAAACCCTAAGTGTCTATTTATAGTTTAGAAACCTTTGGAAAGAGATAAGAATCAAAAACTTACCTTATCTGGAAATTTTCAGGACGGCGATCCGGATCGGATTTACTGCGATCCGGATCGTCGTAACGAGATTGACGATTCCAGAAAACCAAGGGTTCGGGATCCGGATCGCATTGCCCGATCCGGATCGTTCATACAAATCAGAAAACTTAACATTCGGGATCCGGATCGGAAATTGCATGGATCCGGATCGAAGTCTTGTATGAAGCAACAACCTTCGGGATCCGGATCGTTGGCCCTGATCCGGATCCTGAACATGTCCGAACACTAGTTTTTGATTATTATGAAATTAAAAATTCTTCCAAGTGTTTCTATACTATAAGAAAGTATTCGGATCACCAAAATTATTTAGTTAACCATACCTGATCCTTTTGAATACTTTCTTCTTGAGATTGATGTAACTGATCCACAATTCTTCAACTTCAATCTTCAAGATTCAAGACACTGAGTGTCAACTTGAGCTCTTGTTGAATCTTCTCTAAGTCTTTGATTGCTGATTGACAATTTGATCCCTTTAAGACTCCGACTCAACTCACTGACTTGACTCACGAAATATGCCAATACCAAAATGCCGTAACAATCTCCCCCTTTGGCAATTTCGTGACAAAACCCAAAAATACATAAAAGCGCTCAAGTCACTTATCTTAAACCAAAAATCGAAATTCAATGTTATCACCAAAACATTGATTTTCTTTGCGTGAAAGATCCAATAAATACAAAATTACATTTGAACCAAACAGTCCTAGAACATACTCTATGACTTAGGACTTGGAGTCTTAAAGTGATGTAATTCCTGCAAAACAAAACTCCAAACAAAATCAAACGTCAGTCGTTAGAAATTAAAATCCTACATTTGATTCATCCTTTTGGTTCTTTTGTTTTTCCCAGCTCTTTCAACCTTTCTTTGTCTCCCCCTATCTTGAGCATCTCTAACATGTTCTCCATATTCTTGAGCATCTATGTTCTCCCCCTTTGTGGTACGATCATCATTTTCCGTTCTCCCCCATTTTTCCATTTTCGTTTCGTTTGTCCTCTCTTGATGATCTCATCTCCGTCATTTCTCTTCTCCCCCTTTTTGTCACAAATTGTCAAACAGTGAACATACTAGACAAAAGGAAATTACTAACAAAATTAGTTCATGGAGAAAGAGAGATAAAAGCTCAGTTCTGGTATATATAACAAAAATGCAAATTGCGTACCGGTACCAGAAAGCAAAAATTAAATAATTTCTTGAAACAAATCCAGATTTTAGAATCTTTTCAAATACCGATTTGTATTCCATCAAGAAATCAATTTAAGTGCTTTAAACAGTGAATTCACACAGATGTCATTCAATCCAATTAATTTCACAAAATTAAAAAGATTTACTCCAAAATCATGAAAAATAAAGGTAAAACATTATAAACCGTTTTTCATGTTATATTCATCAAACACAAGTCATCAAAAATAATCTTGAGATCCAAAGTCTATCAAGATGTAACGGATTTACAAAGATGACATACGGAGATTTCCAAACGACATCAATCTTGAATTCTACCCTTTCAAATTGAGATAAGCACTAAAATACCTAAGGGTGGCTCTTTGAGCATCTTTCAACTATCCCACCTTATACCAACCAGGAGATTGTTCAAAATATAAGAGTTTTGCATATAAATCTCCAAATGCTTCAACTAAAGATTTTCTCATAAAATACTATCAAGCATCCATAACATGTGGTAGCTTCACACACAAACCGGACGACCGGGGTGGCAGCTCTTTCCAGCATGTGGTGGTAGTTTTCACACTCCTTTCGGATGTAACTCTTTCCACATCTTTCATAATTCAATTATTTACCCTTGTAAGAAGGCAATCTCTTACGTGAAAGAATTAAATCCCAAATTTTAGTCAATCGGTTGTCTCACGTTTATCACAATGAATTCACACAACCGAGATAGATTAAGCATCTAAAGATCACACATGATTTCTAAAATTTGATGCTTATAAAATCAAAAACTCCTATAATGAAGTATCTTCAAGATTATGATTAAGGAGTAAAGTTGATAATCCAAATAAAATTAATTTGGAGTGAATAAAAGTGAAGCCCTTTTTATTCAATGCACTTGTTCAGTAAAAAACCCTTTTGTTCAAAACAAAGTATAAAAACGAAGAGCATTGAGAAACATGTAATGCAAAGATTAAGAAAAATATGAAAGGAAAACTAATCAAAGCATTACATACAGTCATAAGCTATTTAGAACTTAAGACAAGGAAAGATATCACCTTTCCGAATCCAAAATCGCTGGATTTTGGGTTGTCTTGATTCGTTGTGGCCGGGGGTTGTCCGCTTTGACTGTTGATCCACCTTAGGTCTTTGCCTCGCAGTGATCCACTTGAATGATTGATGTTGTGGCTCGGACCTTTGGTGGGTTGAGTGAACTCCTTTGACTTGATGTGTCTTTTGATTCCGTTGAGTTCGCTCCGTAGATGAAGTTGCCGAAGGACTCTTCTTTCTCTTTTTCGGGCAATTCTTCACCAAATGTCCTTCAAGTCCACATAGGTGACAAGTTCTTCCTTTCAATTTCATTGTGGAACTTGAAGCATTCACAGTTTGGTTCTTTTTGAATCCCAAACCAACCTTGCTTGTTTGACCTAATCCGGACATACATTCAAGTTTCTTGGAACCGGTTGAAATCCTTTGTATGTCGGATTTAAGTTGATGAACTTGCTTGGTCAATGCTTGATTGGTGACATGTATTTCCTCAAACTGCTTTTCAAGAAAATCAATCTTGTTAATATGGGAATTAACGACCGTTTCCGATTGATTTATCTTTTCTTGGAGGATTTTATTATTATCCAATAAAAGCTCTCGTTCCTCCTCGAGATCATGAAGTTTGATCTTTAAAGCATGATTCTCGTCTTGATCTTCAAGTCGTTGCTTTCTCAACTTCTTGATATGTTTGGCCATCTTCTTAGATTCCGCAAGAAGTTGTTGATATGCCTCAACGAGTTCTTCCTCGTCCGACTCCCCCTCACTTGATGACTCTCCGCCGGTTGTTGATGTTTCATACAAAATCAAAGGAGTAGAGTTAGTGACTAATGATGATAAACAATTATTAGAAGAGGGAAAATGAGAGGCATGAGAAGCAACGATTTTTTCCTCTTTACTTGAGGTTGATTCATTAGAAGTAAAATCGTCCCAAGTTTTCGCTTGCAAAGCCTTCTTTTTATATAATTTCGGAGTAGGACAATCCGTTGAAATATGGCCGTAGCCTTTGCATCTATAACATCGGATTTCCCCTTCGAATTCATCTTTTTCCTTAGAAGGTTTTGCAAGGAATTTGAGGTTAGAGGATTTAGAACCCGATGATCCTTTAGATGGTTTCGTGGATGAAGATCCATCGGTTCGATTCTTCCAAAATTTTCGACGAAATTTCTTTGTGATCCGCGCCAATTGTTCTTCAAAATCGGCAAAAGAGATTTCATCGTCGGAACTCGATTCGCTATCTTCTTTCTTTGTGGATTTGAATGCAATACCTGTAAGCTTAGAAGAAGACTTGGAAGAAACTTGATTAGTAGGAAAAGTCAATTCATAAGTTTGCAAAGCACCTACTAATTCCTCAACACTCATCTCATCCGGATGACTAACGGTTTCAATGGCGGTAACCTTTGCCCTAAACCGTTCCGGAAGAGTCCGAAGTATCTTTCTTACAATTTTCGACTCCGGGATCTTTTCTCCTAGATTAGCACATGTATTAATTACATCTTGAAGTCTAGTGTAATAATCTGTAAACAATTCATGCTCTTCCATATGAATAGAGTCAAATTGACTTGTAAGCATCTGGAGCTTTTGAATTTTTACAAGATTAGTACCCTCATGTGTAATTTTGAGAATATCCCAAATTTCCTTCGCGGTTTCACACGCGGAAATTCTTGTAAATTCAGTCGAGGAAAGAGAGTTAAATAAAGCGTTCATACCTTTCCCATTGTAAGAAGATCTTTCAAATTCCTCTTTGGACCATCTAGAGCGAGGTTTTGGGGTAGTAGAATTTCCTACTTCCTCAACAGGATGCACCCAACCGCATTCCACGGATTGCCATACTCGCTCATCAATTGCGATGAGAAAAGCTCTCATCCGCACTTTCCAATAAGCATAATTAGTCCCATAAAAAAGAGGAGGTCTATAAATATTACCACTTTCACCCATCATGATAGATAAACCTAAAAACCCGCTCTGATACCAATTGTAGAGTTATTATAGGATCCACAAGGATCTAAATAGGTACTATCAAACACCTAGAGGGGGGGTGAATAGGTGTAATACTTAAAAACTCAATCTCAGTGCAAAATAAAAACCAATGCGGAAAATAAAAATAGCACACCGAGATTTACGTGGAAACTCCAATCCAGGAGAAAAACCACGGGACCAACACGCAATAACAATCCACTAAGAATAGAAGAATAACAAGGTGATTACCGACTCCACGGACTCAAACCCCTCCTTCAGCTTCTTCGGACCTTGCGCTGACCGGTTGGATATCCGCGCAATAACAATCCCTAAGAAAAGAAGAATAACAAGGTGATTACCGTCTCCACGGATTTAACCCCTCCTTCAATTTCTTGGACCTCGCGCTCCACCGTTTTGCCCGTCCACTGCTCACGTTCGAATCCACGAACGCACGCTTCGAATCCACGAAACGCCTTTAGCACACCGAATCCACGATGCCACGTCGAATCCACGACGCAAACTCAATCGATAAGAATATTGACTTCGATGGTGATCCTCTGCTTAGATTCTCATTGAGGAACCGTAGAAGAAATCTCTAAGCAAAGATTAGATCAATTCGACAAAAGATATGTTCTTGAAAGAACCATCGAATTGACCTAAAAGAGGCTATGAAGAAGATCGATAAAAACCTAGCCTCTAGGGTTGCTCTCAAGTGTTTTATAAATTGATCGGCCGTAGCTCTCCCACGTTTTTGAGAACCCTAAGTGTCTATTTATAGTTTAGAAACCTTTGGAAAGAGATAAGAATCAAAACTTACCTTATCTGGAAATTTTCAGGACGGCGATCCGGATCGGATTTACTGCGATCCGGATCGTCGTAACGAGATTGACGATTCCAGAAAACCAAGGGTTCGGGATCCGGATCGCATTGCCCGATCCGGATCGTTCATACAAATCAGAAAACTTAACATTCGGGATCCGATCGGAAATTGCATGGATCCGGATCGAAGTCTTGTATGAAGCAACAACCTTCGGGATCCGGATCGTTGGCCCTGATCCGGATTCCTGAACATGTCCGAACACTAGTTTTTGATTATTATGAAATTAAAAATTCTTCCAAGTGTTTCTATACTATAAGAAAGTATTCGGATCACCAAAAATTATTTAGTTAACCATACCTGATCCTTTTGAATACTTTCTTCTTGAGATTGATGTAACTGATCCACAATTCTTCCAACCTTCAATCTTCAAGATTCAAGACACTGAGTGTCAACGTGAGCTCTTGTTGAATCTTCTCTAAGTCTTTGATTGCTGATTGACAATTTGATCCCTTTAAGACCTCGACTCAACTCACTGACTTGACTCACGAAATATGCCAATACCAAAATGCCGAACAGTTTGGGCGCGTTTTGTGCGCCCGAGGGATTCGGGCGCCCGAAAACTCGGCTCGAATCCGATTTTTGGGCCTTTTCGGGCCGGGCCTATAAATAGGCCCCATCTTTCTCCTTTTCTGGGTTTTTCTGAGCTTTTCCTCCGAGTGCACCCTAAAGAGAAGTTCTTCCTCTCCCTCTCCTCCACCCTTTGATGGATTCCCGAAATTTTAGGAGGCCGCGACATCGGCGTTTTCTGCGACGCGACGCACATTCGACGCTCCTTCGATTTTGGCTTCTACCGTCGCATTTCAGTCCGTGAGGCCCCATGGACTACCACGATGGAGTTTTGAGTCGATTTTTGTGGCAGCGCGTTCACGAGAGGTACGCCTTCAATTTCCGTGTTGATTACATGCTCCGTTTCGAGTTTTTGGTGGTGGTCCTGAGGTATCTTTTGACCCCTTTTTCTGCGGCGGACTTTTGAACAGCGGTGGAGTATTGTTGGGTTTTCCTCGGCCTACGAGCATCGAAACGGGATGTTTAAGGGCTCGATCGACATCTACGCTTCGAGAGAAACGCAACCGTATTTTTTATCGGAATTTTTGGAGGTCATCTTCAAAGGTGATGTTTAAGCTACTTTGGACTGATTTCCGCTGACTTGTGATGGTGAGGGAATTTGGCTTACCGCGATGATTTTTGCGTATCTTGGCATACAGGTGTCGGAATGAGGAGTAATAAATACTCGATTTGCATCTACTCACCGCGAGGATCGCAACGTAATTTTTCTGGACTTTTCGGAGGACTGCACGCAGGTGAAAACCCCCTTCTCTCTGCTGTTTTGGCAAAACAACAAGTGTTGTTTGGTGTGTTGTTGGGGTATTGTTGTGTTGTTGGCTGTGATGTTGGTTTGAGTAGAGCTTGTTGCGACGAGTACCGAGGGTGCGGTTTTCGGCGGATTTTGTAGCGATGGCTATGCACTTCACCCGCTTCCTTTGCCTGCGAAAGCGATTCGGTTGGATTGCTTCGTCTCCAGAACCTTGGACGGTTCTCTAATTCTATATGATAGAATGCATGCATGTTAGTGTATTGACATGTTAGAGGTACGCTTGGTAATGGTATTTTGTTTTGAGAAATTGCAAGAGATGCTACTTCATGTTATGCCTAATGGAAACTGCAAGCTAGATATTCATGTTAGATTAAGAAGCTTGCCTGATATGTTATCCATGTTATGGTAATTGAGAGCATACATAGGTGTAGTGGTTCCCCTATGATTTGAGGACATGCATGCTTTTATGTCCACCCAGAGGCTCGAGATGTAAGCATGAGAAATGTCTAGATCATGTGACTTGATACTTACCTAATTTATTGCACAGTGTTTGGGACTTAGATCTCGCGAGATTGTAAAATGGATTGTAGTTTTACCTATCTAGTTGCGAGCATGTTGAGGATAGTGAGATATTGTTGGTTAATATTTCCCTGTTTATATTATGTAATTAATGCTATCATTTGGAACTTGACCTAAGCACCCCCGTCA
>CM055069.1:41485971-41511362 GCA_029204045.2 Tillandsia leiboldiana | reverse complement strand
TGGGGTCGCGCCTCCTCGAGTGCCGCTCCGGAGCTGGGCCTGTTATTTTGCTATCGCGGACTTGTCGACGTAGTCCTTTTGGCTGGGCCAGTTTTGGCAGTACAGAGCCCTATGTAGTCCAGTCCTCCGTGGAGTGAATGACAGTATGTGGGTGCAGGTTTGACTGGACCCTATGTGGCAGTCATGTAATTGGGGTGATTGATATAGTGGGTTAGAGTCAATGCATCATTTTCAGCTTTATCACCTTTTGAGCATTATAGATAGATGCATGATAGCTGTAGATTTCTTTCACTTATCTTTACCTTATTCCATTTTTCCTGTTAGCTTATTGCCTCTATAGAGCTTAGGGGCAGACCGTTGGTCTTGGTGACGGTACCCACCTGAGAACTAGTGACGGTGTAGTTTCACACCCTCTGCTAGTGAAGATTTTCCAGACGCTCTAACCCCTGTTCCACTAGTCCTGCTTGCCGGCGGCACCAACGATCGAGGTAAGGGAGTCGCGAGCTAGTTTCCTATCCGTCTTTGGAGTAATAGCTTTACCCATTTTGGGAGCTTTGTAGTACATCTGCTGGATATTGTAGTAGTTGCTATGAGAGTTTTATTTTGAGAGACTGATGTTGTGAGGTTCAACTTGTACTATTTGGAGATGTATTTTTTCTTATTTCAGTAGTACTTTTCAGCTCTGATATCTATACAGCTGTAGTATTATCTGTTGCAGGTTAGACGCTTCTTCTATACGGGTTTTCCGTATTGGCGGCGGATCTGTTGGCGGGCCCGGGTCGCAGTTTCGACCCGGGGCGTGACATAACCCTCTAGAAAATTGAATTTTTGAATTAAATTCTCCAAAAATATATTTATTTCAAAATTTGAAATTTAAAATCCACTGTTATTACATGTAATTAGTCCTTAAATCTTGTACTCTTTTTCTCCATGAGTAATGAAATATAACTAGTTTGGGCTCTGGCCTTTAGCGAATTTATTCTTGAAGCTTTTGAGTCGATTCATTTTACATATTGAGGAGAGGACCCAGTTGTGTAAACGGCCCATCATACTGGCAATAAAACTCTTGGGCCTATCCCACAGCCCAAAAGCATAAGCCCATTATTATTACTAGTTCCAAGTCTCTTAATAGCCAATCACAATCTCATTCACATCAGAATGTGGGACTATTGGGAGCGTCACAAACTCTCCCGTTTAGGCCTGACGTCCTCGTCACCCAAACACACACAGCCCAAGATCACCAGGCGATGTGAGGCTTGTCTCGCTAGTCCTCGTCATTCAGACCCCTGACATAGCCCGTCACCTTGCTTTAAGACCCGGGCTCAACCGAGACTCATCTGTGAGGACCCAATCCCCGCAAGAGGATTACTGTTTGACTAGCGCTTCTAGACCTTTGTTGGGTGTTGGAGGTGTTTGTGCGCGTATCGGACTCATGAAAGGGGCTTGAGCGTTTAATAGATCACAAGTGCATTCGGAAGCCCTCTTTGAAATTTTTGAAGTGGATTTTGACAAAACGGACATCGATTTGGATCCAGCTCGCGAAAAAGATGTAAATTGATTATTTGGATGTATTTTTTGAGTCCAGACGCCCGAGAACGAACACCCGTAAGTTTTTCAATGTTTCGGGTGCATGGGTGGACCGGTGGACCGAGGGGTGTGCAATGCGGCGTCCTATTTGTGCCGTACGCCACGTGGTGGAGCGGGAGGCGCACGCAGTGGCTCGCCCCATGGGTGCAGGTGCGGGCCGTGCAGGCGCGCGGGGAGGCGCGGTGCAACGGAGGCTGGTGTGCGACGTGGCGGTTTTTTCCGTTTGGCTCGCTTTGGACATGGGGAAGCAGCGGGTTAGCTTGCAGCAGGTGCGGTCCATGGAGCTGCGAGGTAGGTGCCTCGGGAGGCGTGCCGGCATGGCGGCCCGAGGGCGCATCGCCCGAAGGCGTTGAACGCCGAGAGCGGGCGCTCCACTCGTCGGCGCGTGGTTGGCGGTCGCCAACCACTCGCGGGTGATGCTGGCCATGAGCTTCGCGGACGGGTATCCACTCCGTGTTTTCGCTGTTCGCTGTTCGGGGGCGACTGGGCGGGCGCTGTGATTCATGCGTTGGTCGACGGGAGGTTTGTGGAGTTATTATAGGATCCACAAGGATCTAAATAGGTACTATCAAACAACTAGAGGGGGGGTGAATAGGTGTAATACTTAAAACTCAATCTCAGTGCAAAATAAAACCTAATGCGGAAAATAAAAACAGCACACCGAGATTTACGTGGAAACTCCAATCCAGGAGAAAAAACCACGGGACCAACACGCAATAACAATCCACTAAGAATAGAAGAATAACAAGGTGATTACCGGACTCCACGGACTCAAACCCCTCCTTCAGCTTCTTCGGACCTTGCGCTGACCGGTTGGATATCCGCGCAATAACAATCCCTAAGAAAAGAAGAATAACAAGGTGATTACCGTCTCCACGGATTTAACCCCTCCTTCAATTTCTTGGACCTCGCGCTCCACCGTTTGCCCGTCCACTGCTCACGTTCGAATCCACGAACGCACGCTTCGAATCCACGAAACGCCTTTAGCACACCGAATCCACGATGCCACGTCGAATCCATGACGCAAACTCAGTCGATAAGAATATTGACTTCGATGGTGATCCTCTGCTTAGATTCTCATTGAGGAACCGTAGAAGAAATCTCTAAGCAAAGATTAGATCAATTCGACAAAAGATATGTTCTTGAAAGAACCATCGAATTGACCTAAAAGAGGCTATGAAGAAGATCGATAAAAACCTAGCCTCTAGGGTTGCTCTCAAGTGTTTTATAAATTGATCGGCCGTAGCTCCCACGTTTTTTGAGAAACCCTAAGTGTCTATTTATAGTTTAGAAACCTTTGGAAAGAGATAAGAATCAAAAACTTACCTTATCTGGAATTTTCAGGACGGCGATCCGATCGGATTTACTGCGATCCGGATCGTCGTAACGAGATTGACGATTCCAGAAAACCAAGGGTTCGGGATCCGGATCGCATTGCCCGATCCGGATCGTTCATACAAATCAGAAAACTTAACATTCGGGATCCGGATCGGAAATTGCATGGATCCGGATCGAAGTCTTGTATGAAGCAACAACCTTCGGGATCCGGATCGTTGGCCCTGATCCGGATCCTGAACATGTCCGAACACTAGTTTTTGATTATTATGAAATTAAAAATTCTTCCAAGTGTTTCTATACTATAAGAAAGTATTCGGATCACCAAAATTATTTAGTTAACCATACCTGATCCTTTTTGAATACTTTCTTCTTGAGATTGATGTAACTGATCCACAATTCTTCAACTTCAATCTTCAAGATTCAAGACACTGAGTGTCAACTTGAGCTCTTGTTGAATCTTCTCTAAGTCTTTGATTGCTGATTGACAATTTGATCCCTTTAAGACTCCGACTCAACTCACTGACTTGACTCACGAAATATGCCAATACCAAAATGCCGTAACAATCTCCCCCTTTGGCAATTTCGTGACAAAACCCAAAAATACATAAAAGCGCTCAAGTCACTTATCTTAAACCAAAAATCGAAATTCAATGTTATCACCAAAACATTGATTTTCTTTGCGTGAAAGATCCAATAAATACAAAATTACATTTGAACCAAACAGTCCTAGAACATACTCTATGACTTAGGACTTGGAGTCTTAAAGTGATGTAATTCCTGCAAAACAAAACTCCAAACAAAATCAAACGTCAGTCGTTAGAAATTAAAATCCTACATTTGATTCATCCTTTTGGTTCTTTTGTTTTTCCAGCTCTTTCAACCTTTCTTTGTCTCCCCCTATCTTGAGCATCTCTAACATGTTCTCATATTCTTGAGCATCTATGTTCTCCCCCTTTGTGGTACGATCATCATTTTCCGTTCTCCCCATTTTTTCCATTTTCGTTTCGTTTGTCCTCTCTTGATGATCTCATCTCCGTCATTTCTCTTCTCCCCCCTTTTTGTCACAAATTGTCAAACAGTGAACATACTAGACAAAAGGAAATTACTAACAAAATTAGTTCATGGAGAAAGAGAGATAAAAGCTCAGTTCTGGTATATATAACAAAAATGCAAATTGCGTACCGGTACCAGAAAGCAAAAAATTAAATAATTTCTTGAAACAAATCCAGATTTTAGAATCTTTTCAAATACCGATTTGTATTCCATCAAGAAATCAATTTAAGTGCTTTAAACAGTGAATTCACACAGATGTCATTCAATCCAATTAATTTCACAAAATTAAAAAGATTTACTCCAAAATCATGAAAAATAAAGGTAAAACATTATAAACCGTTTTTCATGTTATATTCATCAAACACAAGTCATCAAAAATAATCTTGAGATCCAAAGTCTATCAAGATGTAACGGATTTACAAAGATGACATACGGAGATTTCCAAACGACATCAATCTTGAATTCTACCCTTTCAAATTGAGATAAGCACTAAAATACCTAAGGGTGGCTCTTTGAGCATCTTTCAACTATCCCACCTTATACCAACCAGGAGATTGTTCAAAATATAAGAGTTTTGCATATAAATCTCCAAATGCTTCAACTAAGATTTTCTCATAAAATACTATCAAGCATCCATAACATGTGGTAGCTTCACACACAAACCGGACGACCGGGGTGGCAGCTCTTTCCAGCATGTGGTGGTAGTTTTCACACTCCTTTCGGATGTAACTCTTTCCACATCTTTCATAATTCAATTATTTACCCTTGTAAGAAGGCAATCTCTTACGTGAAAGAATTAAATCCCAAATTTTAGTCAATCGGTTGTCTCACGTTTATCACAATGAATTCACACAACCGAGATAGATTAAGCATCTAAAGATCACACATGATTTCTAAAATTTGATGCTTATAAAATCAAAAACTCCTATAATGAAGTATCTTCAAGATTATGATTAAGGAGTAAGTTGATAATCCAAATAAAATTAATTTGGAGTGAATAAAAGTGAAGCCCTTTTTATTCAATGCACTTGTTCAGTAAAAACCCTTTTGTTCAAAAACAAAGTATAAAAACGAAGAGCATTGAGAAACATGTAATGCAAAGATTAAGAAAAATATGAAAGGAAAACTAATCAAAGCATTACATACAGTCATAAGCTATTTAGAACTTAAGACAAGGAAAGATATCACCTTTCCGAATCCAAAATCGCTGGATTTTGGGTTGTCTTGATTCGTTGTGGCCGGGGTTGTCCGCTTTGACTGTTGATCCACCTTAGGTCTTTGCCTCGCAGTGATCCACTTGAATGATTGATGTTGTGGCTCGGACCTTTGGTGGGTTGAGTGAACTCCTTTGACTTGATGTGTCTTTTGATTCCGTTGAGTTCGCTCCGTAGATGAAGTTGCCGAAGGACTCTTCTTTCTCTTTTTCGGGCAATTCTTCACCAAATGTCCTTCAAGTCCACATAGGTGACAAGTTCTTCCTTTCAATTTCATTGTGGAACTTGAAGCATTCACAGTTTGGTTCTTTTTGAATCCCAAACCAACCTTGCTTGTTTGACCTAATCCGGACATACATTCAAGTTTCTTGGAACCGGTTGAAATCCTTTGTATGTCGGATTTAAGTTGATGAACTTGCTTGGTCAATGCTTGATTGGTGACATGTATTTCCTCAAACTGCTTTTCAAGAAAATCAATCTTGTTAATATGGGAATTAACGACCGTTTCCGATTGATTTATCTTTTCTTGGAGGATTTTATTATTATCCAATAAAAGCTCTCGTTCCTCCTCGAGATCATGAAGTTTGATCTTTAAAGCATGATTCTCGTCTTGATCTTCAAGTCGTTGCTTTCTCAACTTCTTGATATGTTTGGCCATCTTCTTAGATTCCGCAAGAAGTTGTTGATATGCCTCAACGAGTTCTTCCTCGTCCGACTCCCCCTCACTTGATGACTCTCCGCCGGTTGTTGATGTTTCATACAAAATCAAAGGAGTAGAGTTAGTGACTAATGATGATAAACAATTATTAGAAGAGGGAAAATGAGAGGCATGAGAAGCAACGATTTTTTCCTCTTTACTTGAGGTTGATTCATTAGAAGTAAAATCGTCCCAAGTTTTCGCTTGCAAAGCCTTCTTTTATATAATTTCGGAGTAGGACAATCCGTTGAAATATGGCCGTAGCCTTTGCATCTATAACATCGGATTTCCCCTTCGAATTCATCTTTTTCCTTAGAAGGTTTTGCAAGGAATTTGAGGTTAGAGGATTTAGAACCCGATGATCCTTTAGATGGTTTCGTGGATGAAGATCCATCGGTTCGATTCTTCCAAAATTTTCGACGAAATTTCTTTGTGATCCGCGCCAATTGTTCTTCAAAATCGGCAAAAGAGATTTCATCGTCGGAACTCGATTCGCTATCTTCTTTCTTTGTGGATTTGAATGCAATACCTGTAAGCTTAGAAGAAGACTTGGAAGAAACTTGATTAGTAGGAAAAGTCAATTCATAAGTTTGCAAAGCACCTACTAATTCCTCAACACTCATCTCATCCGGATGACTAACGGTTTCAATGGCGGTAACCTTTGCCCTAAACCGTTCCGGAAGAGTCCGAAGTATCTTTCTTACAATTTTCGACTCCGGGATCTTTTCTCCTAGATTAGCACATGTATTAATTACATCTTGAAGTCTAGTGTAATAATCTGTAAACAATTCATGCTCTTCCATATGAATAGAGTCAAATTGACTTGTAAGCATCTGGAGCTTTTGAATTTTTACAAGATTAGTACCCTCATGTGTAATTTTGAGAATATCCCAAATTTCCTTCGCGGTTTCACACGCGGAAATTCTTGTAAATTCAGTCGAGGAAAGAGAGTTAAATAAAGCGTTCATACCTTTCCCATTGTAAGAAGATCTTTCAAATTCCTCTTTGGACCATCTAGAGCGAGGTTTTGGGGTAGTAGAATTTCCTACTTCCTCAACAGGATGCACCCAACCGCATTCCACGGATTGCCATACTCGCTCATCAATTGCGATGAGAAAAGCTCTCATCCGCACTTTCCAATAAGCATAATTAGTCCCATAAAAAAGAGGAGGTCTATAAATATTACCACTTTCACCCATCATGATAGATAAACCTAAAACCCGCTCTGATACCAATTGTAGAGTTATTATAGGATCCACAAGGATCTAAATAGGTACTATCAAACACCTAGAGGGGGGGTGAATAGGTGTAATACTTAAAAACTCAATCTCAGTGCAAAATAAAAACCAATGCGGAAAATAAAAATAGCACACCGAGATTTACGTGGAAACTCCAATCCAGGAGAAAAACCACGGGACCAACACGCAATAACAATCCACTAAGAATAGAAGAATAACAAGGTGATTACCGACTCCACGGACTCAAACCCCTCCTTCAGCTTCTTCGGACCTTGCGCTGACCGGTTGGATATCCGCGCAATAACAATCCCTAAGAAAAGAAGAATAACAAGGTGATTACCGTCTCCACGGATTTAACCCCTCCTTCAATTTCTTGGACCTCGCGCTCCACCGTTTTGCCCGTCCACTGCTCACGTTCGAATCCACGAACGCACGCTTCGAATCCACGAAACGCCTTTAGCACACCGAATCCACGATGCCACGTCGAATCCACGACGCAAACTCAATCGATAAGAATATTGACTTCGATGGTGATCCTCTGCTTAGATTCTCATTGAGGAACCGTAGAAGAAATCTCTAAGCAAAGATTAGATCAATTCGACAAAAGATATGTTCTTGAAAGAACCATCGAATTGACCTAAAAGAGGCTATGAAGAAGATCGATAAAAACCTAGCCTCTAGGGTTGCTCTCAAGTGTTTTATAAATTGATCGGCCGTAGCTCCCACGTTTTTGAGAAACCCTAAGTGTCTATTTATAGTTTAGAAACCTTTGGAAAGAGATAAGAATCAAAACTTACCTTATCTGGAAATTTTCAGGACGGCGATCCGGATCGGATTTACTGCGATCCGGATCGTCGTAACGAGATTGACGATTCCAGAAAACCAAGGGTTCGGGATCCGGATCGCATTGCCCGATCCGGATCGTTCATACAAATCAGAAAACTTAACATTCGGGATCCGGATCGGAAATTGCATGGATCCGGATCGAAGTCTTGTATGAAGCAACAACCTTCGGGATCCGGATCGTTGGCCCTGATCCGGATCCTGAACATGTCCGAACACTAGTTTTTGATTATTATGAAATTAAAAATTCTTCCAAGTGTTTCTATACTATAAGAAAGTATTCGGATCACCAAAATTATTTAGTTAACCATACCTGATCCTTTTGAATACTTTCTTCTTGAGATTGATGTAACTGATCCACAATTCTTCAACTTCAATCTTCAAGATTCAAGACACTGAGTGTCAACTTGAGCTCTTGTTGAATCTTCTCTAAGTCTTTGATTGCTGATTGACAATTTGATCCCTTTAAGACTCCGACTCAACTCACTGACTTGACTCACGAAATATGCCAATACCAAAATGCCGTAACAGTTTGGGCGCGTTTTGTGCGCCCGAGGGATTCGGGCGCCCGAAAACTCGGCTCGAATCCGATTTTTGGGCCTTTTCGGGCCGGGCCTATAAATAGGCCCCATCTTTCTCCTTTTCTGGGTTTTTCTGAGCTTTTTCTCCGAGTGCACCCTAAAGAGAAGTTCTTCCTCTCCCTCTCCTCCACCCTTTGATGGATTCCCGAAATTTTAGGAGGCCGCGACATCGGCGTTTTCTGCGACGCGACGCACTTCGACGCTCCTTCGATTTTGGCTTCTACCGTCGCATTTCAGTCCGTGAGGCCCCATGGACTACCACGATGGAGTTTTGAGTCGATTTTTGTGGCAGCGCGTTCACGAGAGGTACGCCTTCAATTTCCGTGTTGATTACATTGCTCCGTTTCGAGTTTTTGGTGGTGTTCCTGAGGTATCTTTTGACCCCTTTTTCTGCGGCGGACTTTTGAACAGCGGTGGAGTATTGTTGGGTTTTCTCGGCCTACGAGCATCGAAACGGGATGTTTAAGGGCTCGATCGACATCTACGCTTCGAGAGAAACGCAACCGTATTTTTATCGGAATTTTTGGAGGTCATTTCAAAGGTGATGTTTAAGCTACTTTGGGACTGATTTCCGCTGACTTGTGATGGTGAGGGAATTTGGCTTACCGCGATGATTTTTGCGTATCTTGGCATACAGGTGTCGGAATGAGGAGTATAAATACTCGATTTGCATCTACTCACCGCGAGGATCGCAACCGTAATTTTTCTGGACTTTTCGGAGGACTGCACGCAGGTGAAAACCCCCTTCTCTCTGCTGTTTTGGCAAAACAACAAGTGTTGTTTGGTGTGTTGTTGGGGTGTTGATTGTGTTGTTGGCTGTGATGTTGGTTTGAGTAGAGGCTTGTGCGACCGAGTACCGAGGGTGCGGTTTCGGCGGATTTTGGTAGCGAGTGGCTATGCACTTCACCGACTTCGGCTTTGCCTGCGGAAAGCGATTCAGGTGGGTTGCTTCGTCTCCAGAACCTGTGGACGGTTCTCTAATTCTATATGATAGAATGCATGCATGTTAGTGTATTGATACATGGTTGAGATGTAAGCTTGGTAATGGTATTTTGTTTGAGAAATTGCAAGATATGATATTCATGTTATGCCTAATGGAAACTTGCAAGATAAGATATTCATGTTATATTAAATGAGAGCTTGCATGATATTGTTATCCATGTTATGGTAATTGAGAGCTTACATAGGTGTAGTGTTCCCCTATGAGATTGAGAGCATGCATGATTTAATGTACAACCTATAGGATCGAGATGTAAGCATGAGAAATGGTCTAGATCATGTAGACTGATACTTACCTAATTTATTGCACATGTTTTGTGGACTTGAGATCTCGCAGATTGTAAAATGGATTGTATTTACCTATGCTAGTTGAGAGCATGTTGAGGATATTGAGATTATTGTTGGTTAATATTTCCTATTTATATTATGTTAATTAATGCTATCATTTGGAACTTGACCTAGCACCCCCGTCATATGTTGCATGTTTAACCAGACTAGTAGAGAACCTTCACTTGGGCTAGATTCTTTTATGCTTTAGACATCCCACACTTTGCATTTTCCTGGATATAGAGTTTCCTCGCCCGGGTAGTGGGCCGAGTGGTCAGGTTATTGTGGGACGTATGTTGCACTCGTGCCTGGGGGCTGAGTGGAGTCTAGTAGCTGAGTCTAGACCAGTACTAGTGTTGTTGGGAACCATTTGGGTTGACGGTGGTCCCGGGTCGTTGAGTGTCGTCCGACCAGTTTTGTTAGCCCTGAGTTGTGGGTCGATCCCGGCTGTGGAGTACCTCCAGCCTGTGTGTTTAGCATGGCGAGTTGGGTGTTTCGTTTTGGGAGCCGTTTGGGTTGACGGTGGTCTCGGCTGTGGAGCATCCCCAGCCAGTGAGTTTAGTGCCATGAGTTGGTTGAGTTCGCTAGTGTCTCGAGATTCGTGTGAGCTTGTTAGCTGAGTCGTTGAGAGTGCTCCGACCGTCGTGCGAGATGTTTGAGGATCTTCAGTCCTTCCGTTCTGAAGGTGAGCGTAGATTGTGATTATAGCCTGCAGGAGCCACTTTGAGCTCGACAGAGATGCGCGGATACCTTTTTCCTCGGTGGGGTCGCGCCCCTCGAGTGCCACGTCCGGAGTGGATCTATTACTTTAGTATCGCGACTTGTCGACGCAGTCCCTTTGGCTGGGCCAGTTTTGGCAGTCACGGACGCCCTACGTAAGTCCAGTCCTCCGTGGATTTAATGGCAGTAGATAGGCGCAGGCTTGACTGGATCCTATGAGGCAGTCAGTTCGATTGGGTCGATTGAGCACCTTGGGTGCGAGTGGTTGCATATCTTTTTATCTGTATCACCCATTGAGCATTTAGATAGAGGCATGGTAGCTGTAGAGTATCTCCAGCCTTTCTTATTCAGTTTTTATTGCATTGTTATCTTATGCCTTTAGTAGACTTAGTGGGCAGACTGTCGGGGTCCGGACTGGAATTGAGAGCCTGTACACTGATGTATTATTTTAGTTTATCTCCCCGTTTGGGTTCTTGGATATTATATCAGAGGATATTGTATGATTCTATTTTTGGGAGATGGATATTGTATCTTTATTTCCAGTTGTACAGTGTTGGATTTGAGTTTTTAGCAGTTTATTTTACAGCTCTGATATATGTTTAGTTGTAGATTTTCTTTGCAGTTTGGACGCTTCGCCTATGCGGGGTTTTCCGTATAGGTGGCAGATTTGTTGGAGAGCCAGGGTCGCAGTTTCGACCCTGGGGCGTGACACATCACACATTTCCGGCTGGTGGTTGGCTCTGATACCAAATGTAACGATCCGACCCACTAGTAATAATAACTCGTTGGGCCTACACCACAACCCAAAATGCTTAAGCCCAATTATTATAACTAGTATCCATGTCTCTTATATACCCAATCACAATCCCATTCACATTCGATGTGGGACTATTGGGGGCATCACAAGTTGAGTTGATCCCTCCTTGAAATATAACTAGTCCGGCTTTAGTTTCAACCAGATCAGTTGTTAAGTTCGCTGGGTTCAGTTTGTTTTACATATTGAGGAAGAACCCACTTGAGTCGATCCCTCCTTAACCAAATCGTTTGAGCTCGGCGCAACCAAGGGTCATTCGAAGAGCCGATCTGTAAATCAAAAAATCTTTGATTCGGTCAACAACTTGACTTGGTCAACCGATCCAGAAAACTCGATTCGATGCGAATAATTTTTTGGCATGCCTTGTGGGACACTCAGATAAAAAAATATTTGATCTTAGGATGGCGGATGACATTGCTATGAATCTCCGAAATTGGGTAATTCCTAGATCTTCAAAGAATGAACAAGTGAGTAGTGCCGAAAATGTGAATGAGTATCAGTCGGCGCTATCATCGGGGATTGAAAGTAGCAGACAATCGGCTCAATAAGAGCCTAGTCTTGCTCATACTCTCAAGTAAATAACCCAAGTACTTTAGAACCTTGATCAAAATATCCAGCATAGCACTACTTGCCTAGATGCAGGTTTGGCCGCAATCACGACTTCTAACAAGGGATTAGCACGAATCGGGCAAATTTTAGCCAGAAGTAAACAAATATAGGGAGGACCCTAGGGACCCCTAGTATTAAATCAGCTTGAAGGACAAAATGTTCTTTAGGCAAATTCCCCAGTACAACAAAACCCTGTTGCTCTAGCAGTTATGCCGGCTCAGCCATAGATGGGCACCCTTTCAGGTGGCCTACAGGCCGACGAATGTGAACCTTGACCTTCAGCCAAAGGTTGCATGGGGTCTACCACCTTTACTTTCTCTTTCAGTCTATTAGCTTCAGAACGTAGGCTTAAGGGCTGGGGGGGGGGAGGGTCCAAATACAGGACAATTTCAAATTCCTACAATATAGAATCTTCAGCTTCCTTTTGGGATAAATGGGATCCAGGCTTAAGCACCTGGTTTAGTAGTAGGGAACAATGAGCTATATGCTCAGATCGAGGAGGCAATTAGAAACAACTTTGGTACTGATGCACGGTTGGCTATCCAGCCAGTATTCATATCGTCATATCCAGCATATATTGATACGGAACATCCATATCTGACAAATTGAAAAATACCGAAATTTGACAAGTTTGCATGAGAAGAAACTGAAAACATACATGTTGCTCAATTCACGGCCCAATGTAGAGAAGTGGTTGTTGACCTATTTTAAAATTAAGGTTGTTTAATATGCCGTTGACTAAGATGACGTTTATATGATAGGCTAGTCTACCTCCCAATTTATTCTGAGATTGGGATTGGTTGGAACGAAAGTACCAAAAACAATTCTTTAGGTCAAAGCTAGAACTGTTAGTGGTTGATCTAGTATTATATCGGCAAAGGCCGAGAGAAACAATTGAAGAATATGTAAATCATTTTAAGGTTGAAAGAAACTGGTGTTTTGTAAGAATGTCGGGAGTATGAGTTCGCAAAAATAGCGTTCAATGGTCTCCATTTTAAAATAAAAATTATTTGAAGATAAATACTTTATGAATATCTTTGCTTTAGGTATTCGGGTTGCTCCATATAAGTAATTTCAAAAGGAAAGTCAAGATGATCAACCACGTCGGAGACGACCCGAAGATTGAAATAGAGGAAAAGAAATGAATGCCTCTTATATAGAAGAAAGTTTGGCTCAAGAAGAGCCAAGTTAATCAAGGAAAAGTAAAAAAATCGACTAATGAAGCATAAATTTTTGTGGCTGAGATCATAAAAAATTGTCAGCCGCATTCTTAAAGCCAGTAAAGACTAATGAAGCTAGAGCCCTGATCTCAACTTTTACTTACTTTTTTGATATATCTAAAGACCGATCAAATCTTTGATCGGTTAAATGAAGATGGAAGGATCAAATTCCAAGAAGGTCAAGTGTTATCTTCGAATGAAGAATTGAAAAGAAGGAAATGCTAAAAATGGCACAATTCTTGAAGCCATAAGTCTAATGATTATACAACCTTTAAAAGGTCAATAAGGTGGACATGAAACGAAAGAAGCCAATGCGGAAAGAAAAGCTTCAAGAAGAGGTAGGTGTGGCCAGGAGAAAATTTTGGCTTTGCGTGAGGTGCACAACTGAAATGAAAAGGAAAGATTGGGAGACGACCATTTGTGAGCAGAAGGCAGCTGGAGAGTGGCAGGAGTACCATGCATTTCCTGAGGAACAGGGGGATCTTCTGGGTGGAGAAAATGATTTGGATGAATGTTCGGAAAAAGGATCCAATGAAAATATGGATTCTTATCCGGATTTGCCGATTAAAATTGTGATAAAAAAATTTTATAAGGAATAAAAAGATTCTGACTGAGCGGAGCCTTAGAGGTGAATTTTCGGTAGCCAGCGATGGAATAAGAACTATCATCCAATGAGATACCAAACTGTGAGGCCGAGAGCTGATCCTGAAATTGAGGGGATGATCGAGAATGAAATTGAGACACTCAGTCAAAAATTGGTAAATGAGTTGGAGATTCGACTTGGCCGAAGCAATGGCAAAGGAGAGATATTAAAAAATAACTTAAAGATGGTAAAAATATCGACAAATGTGTCGACTGATCAATGGTACGTTGCGAGAGGATCGACCAAATGGTATAAACCTGTCATGACAAAAACCCAATAAAGATGACAACAAAAAATATAAGCCCAGATAAGAAGACATTGAGAATAAGCCAAGGAATTTCGGCCGAACGTCTGAAAATGATCGGAATATCAATTTCTGTGGAGACTTATGAGGAACGATCATGAGGTGGGTGGTTCATCTACATTGCCTTGATTGAAATCTCAAGTTGTCCGGTCTGCAACATTGAAGCAGACAGAGAAGGACCTCTAAAAGGAGTTGAAAGTAAAGATTAATTCCTTTGAAACCGTCATGAAAAGATAAAGATGGCTGGATAAAGAAAAAGAGGTGACTCAAGCAGAAGAATCCTCGATTGAAGAAATAAGGAAGTCCGAGGAGAAGAAAGCTAGCACTGAAGAAAAATAGGTTGAAGAATCGGCTGGAGTAAACATGGTGTATGCTCTGCCGATGTCATTTCAAGCAAAGATAGAAGAGGTTGAGGGGCAGTCTCAATATGAAGAGGAGTTGCCGTGGCTTAGCTTCAATTGGAGAGTAAGGACACATCCGACAAGGTGGTCTTTGTGAAACCTTCAGCTCTGCAGACAAGATTTGTAAGGCCATTATTCATAAAGGCCTTAATCGAGGGACAACCAGTTGGCCAAGAAATGGAGGATGGAAGAGCCATGGTGAATATAATGACAGCTTCATTTTTCAAAAAGTTAGGCAAAGATGAGGATAACTTGAATCCAACTAACACGGCAATGACCGATTTCATAGAAAATGGTTAACAAGCGCGAGGAGTTCTAACGATTGAAATGATAGTAACGTCGAAGACTCTGCACACGACTTTCTTTGTGGTGGATGTAAATAGCCACTACAATTTGTTAGTTGGGTGTGACTGGATTTACACCAATGAATATACTCCTTCTACCCTTTATGGAAAGTTGTCCCAATGGGTTGGGAATCGTGTGGAGGAGATTGCAGCAGAAGGGAGGCCGCAAATAATCAATGTAAGCATGAAAAGTATCAGCCATATTAATTGGGTTGAGGTTGATCCGGATCGAATAACATTTATTCGGATTACTAAAGTTGGAGTATAGATAGTTCTCCAAAATGAAGCAGAAATATTGGCGGCAAGCGAGCATCGTTAAAATAGAGTACAAAAATCCATGAGATGAAGCTATGAAGGAGCTTGGGGATGAAGAGCCGACCATGAAGCCCGGTGAGTTTCATGATTCGGCTAGTATTAATAAAGCCGATGATAAGAAAGTAGGAGAGTTTGAAGAATCACTAATCAATCTAGGGTTGGATGATGCGAAACGACCGACTTTCATCAGCATAAAGGTTTCGACAGAGTATCAAGGGGAGCTGGTCAATTTGATTCAGTTGATCATAGTCGTAGATTGAATGCCGCTAGTCATCCGAATGTCTATTCGAAAGACTAGTAGGGAGGGAGGGAGGGAGGGAGGGGGGGGGGGCTAGAAAAATAACTTTTTACTCTAATTTTCATTCCTTACATCTACTGTTTTTCTAGGAGTAGCTTGCAGTTGTTAGAGTTTAATCCCAGCATTTGCTTTTATTTTTCTTTCTATTCTAACGCTTACTGTTTTATTAGGAGTAGCCTGTAATTAGTTCCTTGTAATCATTGTAACTTTTCTCTCCACAATTAATGAAATATAACTTGTTTTGCTCTAATCTTCAGATTTTACATATTGAGAGAAGATTCGGTTGAGTCGATCTCTTCTTGAAATATAACTAGTTCAGCTCTAGTCCCAGCCAAATTAGTTGTTAAGCTCCGTGAGTGCGTCTTGTTTTACATATTGAGGAAAAATTCGGTTAAGTTGATTCCTCCTCAACGGAATTGCTTGATCTCGGCGCAATCGAGGGTCCTTCAAAATGCTGATCCACAAATCGAAAGATTTTTGACTTGGTGTAAGAACTTGAATTTTGAAAATAAATAAATAAATGAAATTGATTGAAGTCAGGTTGAATTTGGATCATAAATGGCTCAGATAGCGACAGTGCCCCTTTTCTGCAGTGTAATTTGCACAATTAATGGGCCAGAAATATCACCTTTCAATCCGAGCCTGATCTCGAAGATCCGAGACCACGAGTGAGACCGTCTCGTCGAACTGAGTGAAAACCATATTGAATTTGTTCAGATCTGACGGTCGGATCTCCCAGAAATCGGCGTTGAAGCTGGCGGGACCCGCGACTTAAGTCGCGGGTACAAGTGAACAGTAAACCCTATTTTCGAGTCCCCTTCGCGCCAACGTTGGCCAATCTACTATCTGGACTCCTAATATAGTGATTCGAGTAGTCAATTCTAGCTATTTTCGATGTTCTGAACGCAATGGCGCAGTCGAAAATTCTGTTTGACGACTCTGGAATCTCGAAAAGCGCAAAAACTGTATTTTGACACAGTTATTATGGACCGAGATTTTATCCGGGCAGTTTCGCGAAAATCAGAGATCGCTACCTGATAGGTCTCGTCGAGCCGGACGTCATGGCGCAGTCCATTTTCCGTTTCGGCGACCGGATCGCCTCGAAAAGCATGAAATACGGGGAAAAAATGGCTTTTTACACATAAAACCCTACATTTTATGTATCGATTTGCGTGCCACTGCTTTGTGAGGGACCTAGAGGTGATTAGAAGCTACTGAGAAGGACCAAAACCAAAAATGTCATGAGAGGGAGGACTAAACTGCAATTGTATATACATTATATATATACATGTATAGCTAGGGCTAGGGTTTTCTCTAAACCCCGTAGCCCTCCGCCCCACAGCCGCACCTCCAACGATCCCCCTCTCCTCTGCCGCACTCCACGGGACGTCGCGCACCGGCCGCCGCCTCTCCATCGCCGGAGAAGAAGGAAGCCAACACTTCTTCACCTCGGGTGCGGGCTAGAGGAGTTCTTCCAGACTCCCAGAGAGACCCAAACCGCGTCTGGGAACTCCTCCGAGAGGCCGCAACCGAGTTGTGGTGAGCCTGGTGCCAGCCGCCGCCGCGCGCCGCCGCGGGAGCGACGTTTCTCCTACAGTTTTCCGGTGAGGTTAGTAGGTGGAAGTTATCCGTCGTTATTTCACCTAGAGACCCTAGAATGGTGTTACTGACCTCTTGAGGATCACCCTCGTGCAGCCTTAGGGTTTCCGGTGCTCCGGTTAACCGGCCGAGGAACCCCGACGCCGGAATTTCCATTTTTGGCCGCCGCCGATAGCCGCCTTCATCCGACCGTCAAACCGTAGATCAGCACCGTTGAGATCGATCCTCTCATCGACCTTAGCATCTCCACGAAGTTGGAGGGTCATCGGTTGAGGATCGGGCCTGATCGGAGGTGCCCTAGCTCAGGTCTTCTTCTCCGATTGGCCGATCTCTGTCGCCCGGCGCCGCCGTGACCTCCCGACGCCGGCCACCCCTGCTGGAAGCACCCTGGCGGGGCAGGGAGCATCTTGATCCAACTTGCTCAGGCCCGGAGTCGCCGCGCCGGATTCCGCCATTGATGGCCCTCGAAGCTTGACCGAGCTTCGCCGGCGCCGCCTTGCCGGCGCTCCTCTGTCGCCGGAAACCACCCAGGTAGGGTTCTATGGCCCATTGGAGGTCCCCCAGCATCTTGCATGTGATTCTTGACGTTGGGCTTTTGCTGTGCAGAGTTGCACCCGAAACTGCACTCGAGCCGGACTCCGGCCAACTCCGGCAACTCGGGACTCCGGCCAACCATCAGGTAAGACCTACAGACCCTAACGAAGTTCCCCATGATTTTTATTTTGGGTTAGAATGTGGTGACCCAGATCTCCGCAGGGCTTCTACAGTGCGTTTAGCAGCTTCTGGAGGCCTATGTGGCATGTCGGCGGTGTTTCTGCACCAATTTGGACTCAAGTGATGGACTTCGGGTGTATAATGGATCTCGTGAGTGATCGGAGGACCCCGTCGGATGTTTTGACGTGGTTTCGCGCGAAATGGTTATTAAAATTGGACTCAGCGCGAAATTTGAGTAAAGAACACTTCTCCGGAAATTTTCGGCAAATTTTAGAAGGGGAATTTGGCAAATCGGACTTCGGATTTGGATTCAGCGCGCGAAAACGGTCAAAATGGACTATTTACTTGTATTTTTCGGAGCTCGGATGACCCGGCACGGATTTCGAGGATTTTGGTACTGTTCCGGCCGCCGGAGGGGCGCCGGCGGCGGCGGCGGGCGGCGGAGCGCGGCGGCTGGCGGCGGCGGAGGTGCGCGGTCCACCGCGGAGGCGTGCACCCGGGCGCTGGCCACGTGGCGCCTCCCGGTTGGCGGGCGCAGTGGGCGCGGTCCACGGGATGGCGCGGGTGCACGGTGGACCGGAGCGGGACACGTGGCGTGATGGCATTGGCTGGTGCACGAGCGCGCGGTCCACGCAGCTGGCAGCTGGTGCCTCGGGATGCGGGCCCGACACGGGGCCGTGGGCGGCGCGGCCGCGCACGTGGGCGCGACGTGGGCGCGGCCGGGCGCACGTGGGCGCGAATCCCGAGGAGTTGACTCCGCGTTCGGCGGCAGAGCTGGAGGACACGTGGCGCGACGCGGTTGGCCGCGCTCGCTGTTGCCTGTTCGGGGACACGTGTCACTCCAGGGGCGATTCGGGCGCAGCTGGTTTGGGGTACATTTTGGGTCACTGTAGCAGCCCGGAAGTTTCGGGCGCCCGGAAGTTGGGACAAAATGGGTATTTCAGGATTTGTTGAGTTGGGGCTATAAATAGCCCCCTTTGGCCTGCGTTTTGAAGGTTTTGCCGAGCTCTTCTCAGGCAGAGGTTTTAAGAGGAAATGTTCCTCACCTTGTGCTCCACCTTGTGATGGATTTACAGAATTTTTGGAGGCCTCGAGATCCGCGCTTTCTGCGACGCGGCGCACTGCGACGTTTCTTGGATTTTGGCTTCTACCGTCGCCTTTCAGTGTGGGAGACCCCCTGAGCTACCCCGATGGAATTTTGAGACGATTTTTGCGGCACCGCGTTCACGAGAGGTACGCCTTCGATTTCCGTGTTGATCACCTTGATTGATTCTGAGTTCTTGGCACGGTTTACGAGGCATTTCTAAGCCACTGTTTTGCTGGTGGATTTCTGGACAGCGGAGGCTTGCCGGAATTTTATCTCCGCAACCGAGTGTCGGATCGAGACGAGCCTATACACTTTTTGGATCTACTCGTCGCAAGGATTATCATTGTATTTTTCCGGGATTTTTCTGAGGCTTGCCCGAAGGTATACTATTCCCCTTTTATCTGTGTTTGAGTTTACAGTTGTGTGGTTGTGAGTGTTTGCGCACCTGTACTGTGGAATTTGTAACTTGGCCTACGGGGCTCGGATTTGGGCGTGCAGGTACCCGTTTCGAAGGTCTCGACGAGACGCTCGCGGTGATATTTTTATCGGAATTTTCAGGGCACTTTCTGCAGGTGGGAATTTCAGATCTTCAGGACTGTCTTCTGCAGATTTTTGTACTTGGTTATTTTGTGGAATAAAGTGTAACCTTGGACCTTTTGTTGTACCCAGGAGTATTTGCGGATGTTTGTGAACCCGTTGGGTTGAGGATTAGTGGAGGTTGTTGCTTCTGGTGTTTTCAGCTGTGGAACTCCGGACAGTTAGCATTTTCAGGTGGGTGGCCTTGTCTTCACGACCTATGGACTGTGCATTAATTCTATCTGTGTAGGGACTTGCATGTTATAGATGTGTTTTATATAGCATGCTAGATTATAGGAATTGATGTTCCTGATGTTGATAGATCATCATGTATTTATTGTCCTTCCCTACAAGCTGTTGATTATTGTTATCTTGGAATTTGACCTAGCACCCCTGTCATATGATTGCATGTGTAACCAGACTGGTAGAAAACCCTCACTTGGGCTAGGGTTATTTCTGCTTTAGACATCCACACTTCTATCTTTCCTGGACATAGTGTTCTTCCTCGCCCGGGTAGTGGGCCGAGTGGTCAGGAGTTATCTTTTAGTGTGGGATGCATGTTACACTCGTGCTTGGGAGCAGAGTGGCGTCTGGTAGATGTAGTTGGTTGTTCATCTGTAGCGGGAGCCGTTTGGGTAGACGGCGGTCCCGAGATGTTTTATTTTTCTTGTTTTATCTGTCGCCGCTGTGCTAGTGGCAGCGGTAGATCAGTGTTAGCAGAACCTTAAACCCAGAACCTTTTTGGACACACATATGATTTTTGTCAACCAAATATTTTCTTCCAAGCATCGTAGGGTCGCCTGAGTCTGTTCCTGTTTGATTGGACGAAGGCATTAGCCCTTCGAGGCTTAGATATAAAACTTGGTTTCAACTGTTTTCCTAAGCAGAACTAAAAATCATTAAATATGGATTTCTTACAGATCAGATGGCTTCAGTAAGAAATGTCACAGTTTTTCCTATAAATTAACCACCGAGATGATTCGAGTGGTCTGGGTTCTAAGGTCTGCCTTTTCTTGGGACGAGAACAACGAGAGGCTATGCCTAGAGCCTGTTCTTGTTTGATTTGGGTTGTAGGTTCTAGTCTTTCGGTGTTCCCGGACCCTTCATTGGGTCAGTGGTTGAGATGTTCGGCCTGTTTGGCCTGTTGAGTCAGCTGTTCGCAGTGGATGCGATGTCGGCCTGTTGAGGCAGTTGTTCGCAGTAGATGCGACGTTTGGCCTGTTTGGCCTGTTGAGACAGTTTCTCGCAGTGGATGCGACTTGGTGCCATGAGTTGGCAGAGTGTGATCTAGAGGTTGTTTCTCTGATTTAGTGGTGGAGGTGGTTCTCCCACTTAGCCTTGAGGATCTTGGGGTTCTGGCAGATCGAGTCGTGGAGGTTTCCCGACTCAGCCATGGTCGTGCATTTATCAGATTGAGTCGTTGAGGGTTCTCCGACATAGCTGTGAGAGTGTGTTGGGCTATTCCTGTTCGAGTCGAGGTTCTTTTTCCGACTGAGTTGTGCTTTGAGCTTGGAGTTACCGATCTGTTTGATCGTGGATCATAGCCTGCATGAGCCACATTTGAGCTTGACAGAGATACTTTACAGAGATACTTGAGATGGGTTACTTTTTACTCGAGCGGGTCGCTCCCCTCGAGTGCCACTCCGGAGTAGGCGAGACCGGGTTGTTATACCGGCGTGAGATTGAGCTTCTCTATCGCGACTTGTCGTTGCATTTGTCCCTCTGGCTGTGCTGGTGTTGGCAGTCATGGACGCCCTACGTAAGTCCGCTCCTCCGGGACGTAACGGCAGTAGATCCTACGTAAGTCCGCTCCTCCGGGACGTAACGGCAGTAGATCCTACGTAAGTCCGCTCCTCAGGGACGTAACGGCAGTAGGTTGGCGCAGGCTTGACTGGACCCGAGGAGGCAGTCAGTTCAGATTGAGTGATCAGAGATGAGAGTTAGTTGTGGCATCATGTTCTTTCTGTCCCACTCTTTGAGCATCTAGATAGAGGCATAGTAGCTGTAGAGTTTACTTTTCCCAGCTTTCCTTACAGCACTGCTTTTGTTACTTTATGCCTCTAGTGGACTTAGTGGGCAGACCGTCGGGCTTGTTGGCGGCACCCACTGAGAACTACTTGGGACGTAGTTCTCACACCCGTCGTGGTGTCTTTTCCCACAGGAACTTCTACTCCAGTTCCTGTTGTTCCTGTTGCTGATCCTTCTGACCGAGGCGAGGGAGTCGCGAGCTAGTTCCCTACCCGTCGTTGGAGTGTAGCGGTACCCCTTCAGAGGAGAGCTTCAGTAGATTAGTTATTTTATTTTCCTCCTTTGAGAGACTGTTGTAGTGAGGATTGTTATGTATTGAGAGCCTGTACACTGATGTATTTATTGGAGATACCCCCCGGTTGAGTTCTGAGTTTGTATATGAGGATTCTGCATGATTATCATTTTTGGGAGACGGACATTGTTGTGTTATTTCCAGTTGTACAGTGATTGATTTAGTTATACAGCAGATTTTTATTTATAGCTCTGATATCTGTTTAGCTGTAGTACTTTTCTTGCAGGTAGGACGTTTCACCTATGCGGGTTTGGCATAGGTGGCGGATCTGTTGGCGAGCCGGGTCGCAGTTTCGACCCCGGGACGTGACAGATTAGAGTGGTATCAGAGCCTAGGTTGTAGGTCATTGAGGACTTAGACACCCTAGGCTTGTGGTTGGACATTAGGATGACTATGTGAGAGTCGTGACTTTTAGCGAGAGTCCTGATCGAGTTTTGTACCTCTCCCATGAGACGGGATGAGTGATTGGCATGTTTATGCTCCTAAGCGATTATGTTGGCTGCAGACAACATAATGCTGTGGAATTGATAACATGTCTTAGACTTTCGCTGGATTGGGTCGTATGGTTGTTGTGTCCTGATGTTTGTTATTGTGCAGTGGTCTACGATGCTTGTGAGACGTCGTGCAGTGAGGAATGCGCTTCCGCATCTGATTAGTAACCCGAGCAGCGGGAGGCAGAGCTATCAGAGCAGAGCGAGACCCAAGAGTTATGGATCCAGATGGCACAGATGTCGGAGGCTGTCTGATGCCAGGAAGAAGCCATGGAACGTTTGATGCGCTTGTTGGAGCAGAGAGCATAGCCAGTGGCAGTACCGCTTGAGTGTCCTCCAGTACTCTCTTCCTATGCAGTGGTATCTTCAGTTGTACCAGTGGCGCCGATGGAGCGAGCAGCCCCCTCCGTGCCGACGAGCAGTGCCGAGGCACCGAGGCAGGGTGGATAGTGGATAGTAGCTGAGCTTTGGGACATCATTGATCGATGGAGCCAGTCCCGGCAGTCTGAACCATCCCGATTCATAGGTTTGAGTTGGAGCCTTTGTAGGCAGAATTGGGGTTGGTGGTGATGGAGAGACTCTCGGAGAGCCTCCCTGTGCTAGGGAGTTTATGCAATTGTTGAACTGCACGCTCCAGGTTTCGAGGGTTGAGGCGCATAGGTTATGTTTGACGGGGAATGGTTTGCGCTAGGATACATTTCAGTGTAGTTGGTCCCTCCATTTTGGATTATTGACGCTTCGATGGGTAGGCATTGTGTGTGGAGCATGACGCTGCAGTTTCTTTGGTTAGGGATCGGCCGCCAGAGGCGAGTTCTGGATATCGGCGCTTGGCGTCGGGTGATGGAGGACAGACTGACCGGCAGAGGCATTTCTCATCTCCGTACCTGGATGGCGAATTTTCGAGATGCCAGAGATCGGGTGGACCCCGATGGCAGCATCAGCATCTATATCAGAGTAGCGCAACGGTAGCGTGGATTTGTTATCTGCGGATGACTTTATTCGTCGCCTCAATGTGAGCAGAGACAGAGGTTGTGCTCCCTTGTGGTTTATGTCCTTTGCAGTTGAGGCCGCGAGTTATACGGGTGGACTTATTGGTAATTATGGCAGTTCGGCGTTTCGACCTAGTGCTTGGGTTTTGGTTGGCACAGTGCCACAGGATGTTAGACTGCGGGAGGTGAGGACTTTGACCTTCTGCGAGGCAGACGAGAGGAGATTTGGTTGTTGAGGTCGTTAGAGCACACTGGTTATAGCGACAGTGTGAGAGGTGCTTACGGCGGCACCGGGACCCAAAGATATCTCTGTTGCCACGAGATTCCGGGTGTGATTTCACCTGAGCTGTTGATAATGCCGCCGGTTAGGGAGATAGAGATTGGGTTGGCGTGGTTCGGGGAACCGCGCCACCCTCGACAGCACCTCATTGGATATTGCCAGTAGAGCTGTGAGAGCTGATGGCGCAGTTGCAGGATCTGATGGATCGAGGGGTCTGTTGACCTAGTGCCACATCGTTGATACACGACTGTGAGGGCCCTTTTATGGTTCGTGTGTAGACAGGTCCGAGTATTATTCTGGACCTTTTGTTGGAGTCATACTCCGGCAGTTATTGTATGGTGCGGTACCTACTTGAGTCAGACAGCCGAAGACCTTGCCTAGAGGGCGTTCAGGACACGGTAGGGCATCTTGAGCTCTTAGTGAGGCCAATTGGATTGATTAACGCCCTGCCACTCTTTTGGTTGAGGAATTGTGCTCCAGCTGTACTTGATTGTATTGGTAACAAGATCCTCCAGGGGTATTATGATCTACGTCCCAAAGTGACTTGGAGCGTGATGGGCACTGGTGGATGCGTTACCATGCTGTGTGGGTTGAAGCTGTATGCCAGGTTATTGAGATACAAGTTTTAGCTTTAGAAGCTTACCTTCTTGGGTCACCATGTGTTAGCCGTAGGAGCGGCGGTGGAATTCCGGCCAATGTGGATGCTATTTGAGTTTGGCTGAGATCAACATTTATTGTTGAGGTGAGGAGCTTTTGGATTTGGCAGTGCCAGGAGAGTATGGCGAATGGATATGAGACTGGTAATAGCGCCGATTTTAGCATCGCCAGTGATGGGGAGATGGAGTTTGCGTGTCACAGTGATGCCTCACATAGTGGCTTTGGAGTTACAGTAGATTATTGTTGAGGAACAGGGCTCGTGGTTGTGTCCCTGAGGGTCCCTTTTGACGGTACAACTGCGGTGAAGCAGTCCCTGCGGATGGTCAGGATCCTAGAGTGATTGAGCGAGGACCCTAGCCGATTAGGGCTTCTTCTTCTTTGGATGACCGTATGGGCATGTCTCGATCGCCTGGTTGAGGCTGGCACCAGGGAGCGGTGTTGGTGCGTGGCTACATTGGTTGTTCCTCTCTTTTCCCCCAGCCTTTGTTGTGCGTGCGTGATGGTCCTTCCACGTCTCAGCAGGAGTGTTAGGCTTGTGGATTCCTCGCCCGTGATGGGACTCGGTTCTTTGAGATCTGCGAGTACTTTGGTACGAGGGACGCCCGTTGCGAATTCTGGCTCGTGAGATGAGAGAATTATCATTTGGGCCATGCCCTGACCGGTTGTTGTTGTTGTTGTGGAGTAATCACTGGGAGTGACAGGTGACTTGAGAGCTGGAGACGCAGTGTTATGTACCTACCCGTGTTTTGTGGCACTTTTGGGTTGAGCTAGTTTCGAGGACGAAACTTTCTTTTAGTGGGGGAGGATGTGGTTGACCCAGATCTCCGAGGGCTTCTACAGTGCGTTTAGCAGCTTCTGGAGGCCTATGTGGCATGTCGGCGGTGTTTCTCACCAATTTGGACTCAAGTGATGGACTTCGGGTGTATATGGATCCGTGAGTGATCGGAGGACCCCGTCGGATGTTTTGACGTGGTTTCGCGCGAAATGGTTATTAAAATTGGACTCAAGCGCGAAATTTGAGTAAAGAACACTTCTCCGGAAATTTTCGGCAAATTTTAGAAGGGGACTGATTTGGCAAATCGACTTCGGATTTGGATTCAGCGCGGCGAAAACGTCAAATGGACTATTTACTT
>CM055069.1:41406549-41485871 GCA_029204045.2 Tillandsia leiboldiana | reverse complement strand
CTTAGGTTTCCGGTGCTCCGGTTACCGTCCGAGGAACCCCGACGCCGGAATTTCCATTTTTTGGCCGACGCGATAGCCGCCTTCATCCGACCGTCAACCGTAGATCACACCGTTGAGATCGATCCTCTCAATCGCTTAGCACTCCACGAGTGGAGGGTCATCGGTTGAGGACGGGCCTGATCGGAGGTGCCCTAGCTCGGTCTTCTTCTCCGATTGGCCGATCGCGTCGCCCGGCGCCGCCGTGACCATCCCGACGCCGGCCACCCCTGCGGGAAGAAACCCTGGCGGGGCAGGGATCATCTTGATCCAACTTGCTCAGGCCCGTAGTCGCCGCGCCGGATCCGCCATTGATGGCCCCCGAAGCTGACCGAGCTTCGCCGGCTCCGCCTTGCCGGCGCTCCTCTGTCGCCGGAAACCCCCAGGTAGGGTTCTATGGCCCATTGGAGGTCCCCAGCATCGTGCAATGTGATTCTTGACGTTGGGCTTTGCTGTGCAGATTGCCCCGCAACTGCACTCGAGCCGGACTCAGCCACTTCCGCAGACTCGGGACTCTGCACCACCAGCAGGTAGACCTACAGACCCTAACGAAGTTCCCTGATTTTTATTTTGGTTGAATGTGGTGACCCAGATCTCCGCAGGGCTTCTACAGTGCGTTTAGCAGCTTCTGGAGGCCTATGTGGCATGTCGGCGGTGTTTCTGCTGCACCAATTTGGACTCAAGTGATGGACTTCGGGTGTATAATGGATCTCGTGAGTGATCGGAGGACCCCGTCGGATGTTTGACGTGGTTTCGCGCGAAATGGTTATTAAAATTGGACTCAGCGCGAAATTTGAGTAAAGAACACTTCTCCGGAAATTTTCGGCAATTTTAGAAGGGAATTTGGCAAATCGGACTTCGGATTTGGATTCAGCGCGCGAAAACGGTCAAAATGGACTATTTACTTGTATTTTTCGGAGCTCGGATGACCCGGCACGGATTTCGAGGATTTGGTGTACTGTTCCGGCCGCCGGAGGGGCGCCGGCGGCGGCGGCGGGCGGCGGAGCGCGGCGGCTGGCGGCGGCGGAGGTGCGCGGGTCCACCGCGGAGGCGTGCACCCGGGCGCTGGCCACGTGGCGCTCCCCGGTTGGCGGGCGCAGTGGCGCGGTCCACGGGATGGCGCGGGTGCACGGTGGACCGGAGCGGGACACGTGGCGTGATGGCATTGGCTGGTGCACGAGCGCGCGGTCCACGCAGCTGGCAGCTGGTGCCTCGGGATGCGGGCCCGACACGGGGCCGTGGGCGGCGCCGGGCGCGCACGTGGGCGCGACGTGGGCGGGCCGGGCGCACGGGGGCGCGAATCCCGAGGAGTTGACTCCGCGTTCGGCGGCAGAGCTGGAGGCCACGTGGCGCGACGCGGTTGGCCGCGCTCGCTGTTGCCGTTCGGGGACACGTGTCACTCCAGGGGCGATTCGGGCGCAGCTGGTTGGGGTACATTTTGGGTCACTGTAGCAGCCCGGAAGTTTCGGGCGCCCGGAAGTTGGGACAAAATGGGTATTTCAGGATTTGTTGAGTTGGGGCTATAAATAGCCCCCTTGGCCTGCGTTTGAAGGTTTTGCCGAGCTCTTCTCAGGCAGAGGTTTTAAGAGGAAATGTTCCTCACCTTGTGCTCCACCTTGTGATGGATTTACAGAATTTTTGGAGGCCTCGAGATCCGCGCTTTCTGCGACGCGGCGCACTGCGACGTTTCTTGGATTTTGGCTTCTACCGTCGCCTTTCAGTGTGGGAGACCCCCTGAGCTACCCCGATGGAATTTTGAGACGATTTTTGCGGCACCGCGTTCACGAGAGGTACCGCCTTCGATTTCCGTGTTGATCACCTTGATTGATTCTGAGTTCTTGGCACGGTTTACGAGGCATTTCTAAGCCACTGTTTGGCTGGTGGATTTCTGGACAGCGGAGGCTTGCCGGAATTTTATCTCCGCACCGAGTGTCGGATCGAGACGAGCCTATACACTTTTTGGATCTACTCGTCGCAAGGATTATCATTGTATTTTTCCGGGATTTTTCTGAGGCTTGCCCGAAGGTATACTATTCCCCTTTTATCTGTGTTTGAGTTACAGTTGTGTGGTTGGAGTGTTTGCGCACCTGTACTGTGGAATTTGTAACTTGGCCTACGGGGCTCGGATTTGGGCGTGCAGGTACCCGTTTCGAAGGTCTCGACGAGACGCTCGCGGGTGATATTTTTATCGGAATTTTCAGGGCACTTTCTGCAGGTTGGGAATTTCAGATCTTCAGGACTGTCTTCTGCAGATTTTTTGTACTTGGTTATTTTGTGGAATAAAGTGTAACCTTGGACCTTTTGTTGTACCCAGGAGTATTTGCGGATGTTTGTGAACCCGTTGGGTTGAGGATTAGTGGAGGTTGTTGCTTCTGGTGTTTTCAGCTGTGGAACTCCGGACAGTTAGCATTTTCAGGTGGGTGGCCTTGTCTTCACGACCTATGGACTGTGCATTAATTCTATCTGTGTAGGGACTTGCATGTTATAGATGTGTTTTATATAGCATGCTAGATTATAGGAATTGATGTTCCTGATGTTGATAGATCATCATGTATTTATTGTCCTTCCCTACAAGCTGTTGATTATTGTTATCTTGGAATTTGACCTAGCACCCCTGTCATATGATTGCATGTGTAACCAGACTGGTAGAAAACCCTCACTTGGGCTAGGGTTATTTCTGCTTTAGACATCCACACTTCTATCTTTCCTGGACATAGTGTTCTTCCTCGCCCGGGTAGTGGGCCGAGTGGTCAGGAGTTATCTTTTAGTGTGGGATGCATGTTACACTCGTGCTTGGGAGCAGAGTGGCGTCTGGTAGATGTAGTTGGTTGTTCATCTGTAGCGGGAGCCGTTTGGGTAGACGGCGGTCCCGAGATGTTTTATTTTTCTTGTTTTATCTGTCGCCGCTGTGCTAGTGGCAGCGGTAGATCAGTGTTAGCAGAACCTTAAACCCAGAACCTTTTTGGACACACATATGATTTTTGTCAACCAAATATTTTCTTCCAAGCATCGTAGGGTCGCCTGAGTCTGTTCCTGTTTGATTGGACGAAGGCATTAGCCCTTCGAGGCTTAGATATAAAACTTGGTTTCAACTGTTTTCCTAAGCAGAACTAAAATCATTAAATATGGATTTCTTACAGATCAGATGGCTTCAGTAAGAAATGTCACAGTTTTTCCTATAAATTAACCACCGAGATGATTCGAGTGGTCTGGGTTCTAAGGTCTGCCTTTTCTTGGGACGAGAACAACGAGAGGCTATGCCTAGAGCCTGTTCTTGTTTGATTTGGGTTGTAGGTTCTAGTCTTTCGGTGTTCCCGGACCCTTCATTGGGTCAGTGGTTGAGATGTTCGGCCTGTTTGGCCTGTTGAGTCAGCTGTTCGCAGTGGATGCGATGTCGGCCTGTTGAGGCAGTTGTTCGCAGTAGATGCGACGTTTGGCCTGTTTGGCCTGTTGAGACAGTTTCTCGCAGTGGATGCGACTTGGTGCCATGAGTTGGCAGAGTGTGATCTAGAGGTTGTTTCTCTGATTTAGTGGTGGAGGTGGTTCTCCCACTTAGCCTTGAGGATCTTGGGGTTCTGGCAGATCGAGTCGTGGAGGTTTCCCGACTCAGCCATGGTCGTGCATTTATCAGATTGAGTCGTTGAGGGTTCTCCGACATAGCTGTGAGAGTGTGTTGGGCTATTCCTGTTCGAGTCGAGGTTCTTTTTCCGACTGAGTTGTGCTTTGAGCTTGGAGTTACCGATCTGTTTGATCGTGGATCATAGCCTGCATGAGCCACATTTGAGCTGACAGAGATACTTTACAGAGATACTTGAGATGGGTTACTTTTTACTCGAGCGGGTCGCTCCCCTCGAGTGCCACTCCGGAGTAGGCGAGACCGGGTTGTTATACCGGCGTGAGATTGAGCTTCTCTATCGCGACTTGTCGTTGCATTTGTCCCTCTGGCTGTGCTGGTGTTGGCAGTCATGGACGCCCTACGTAAGTCCGCTCCTCCGGGACGTAACGGCAGTAGATCCTACGTAAGTCCGCTCCTCCGGGACGTAACGGCAGTAGATCCTACGTAAGTCCGCTCCTCAGGGACGTAACGGCAGTAGGTTGGCGCAGGCTTGACTGGACCCGAGGAGGCAGTCAGTTCAGATTGAGTGATCAGAGATGAGAGTTAGTTGTGGCATCATGTTCTTTCTGTCCCACTCTTTGAGCATCTAGATAGAGGCATAGTAGCTGTAGAGTTTACTTTTCCCAGCTTTCCTTACAGCACTGCTTTTGTTACTTTATGCCTCTAGTGGACTTAGTGGGCAGACCGTCGGGCTTGTTGGCGGCACCCACTGAGAACTACTTGGGACGTAGTTCTCACACCCGTCGTGGTGTCTTTTCCCACAGGAACTTCTACTCCAGTTCCTGTTGTTCCTGTTGCTGATCCTTCTGACCGAGGCGAGGGAGTCGCGAGCTAGTTCCCTACCCGTCGTTGGAGTGTAGCGGTACCCCTTCAGAGGAGAGCTTCAGTAGATTAGTTATTTTATTTTCCTCCTTTGAGAGACTGTTGTAGTGAGGATTGTTATGTATTGAGAGCCTGTACACTGATGTATTTATTGGAGATACCCCCGGTTGAGTTCTGAGTTTGTATATGAGGATTCTGCATGATTATCATTTTTGGGAGACGGACATTGTTGTGTTATTTCCAGTTGTACAGTGATTGATTTAGTTATACAGCAGATTTTTATTTATAGCTCTGATATCTGTTTAGCTGTAGTACTTTTCTTGCAGGTAGGACGTTTCACCTATGCGGGTTTGGCATAGGTGGCGGATCTGTTGGCGAGCCGGGTCGCAGTTTCGACCCCGGGACGTGACAGATTAGAGTGGTATCAGAGCCTAGGTTGTAGGTCATTGAGGACTTAGACACCCTAGGCTTGTGGTTGGACATTAGGATGACTATGTGAGAGTCGTGACTTTTAGCGAGAGTCCTGATCGAGTTTTGTACCTCTCCCATGAGACGGGATGAGTGATTGGCATGTTTATGCTCCTAAGCGATTATGTTGGCTGCAGACAACATAATGCTGTGGAATTGATAACATGTCTTAGACTTTCGCTGGATTGGGTCGTATGGTTGTTGTGTCCTGATGTTTGTTATTGTGCAGTGGTCTACGATGCTTGTGAGACGTCGTGCAGTGAGGAATGCGCTTCCGCATCTGATTAGTAACCCGAGCAGCGGGAGGCAGAGCTATCAGAGCAGAGCGAGACCCAAGAGTTATGGATCCAGATGGCACAGATGTCGGAGGCTGTCTGATGCCAGGAAGAAGCCATGGAACGTTTGATGCGCTTGTTGGAGCAGAGAGCATAGCCAGTGGCAGTACCGCTTGAGTGTCCTCCAGTACTCTCTTCCTATGCAGTGGTATCTTCAGTTGTACCAGTGGCGCCGATGGAGCGAGCAGCCCCCTCCGTGCCGACGAGCAGTGCCGAGGCACCGAGGCAGGGTGGATAGTGGATAGTAGCTGAGCTTTGGGACATCATTGATCGATGGAGCCAGTCCCGGCAGTCTGAACCATCCCGATTCATAGGTTTGAGTTGGAGCCTTTGTAGGCAGAATTGGGGTTGGTGGTGATGGAGAGACTCTCGGAGAGCCTCCCTGTGCTAGGGAGTTTATGCAATTGTTGAACTGCACGCTCCAGGTTTCGAGGGTTGAGGCGCATAGGTTATGTTTGACGGGGAATGGTTTGCGCTAGGATACATTTCAGTGTAGTTGGTCCCTCCATTTTGGATTATTGACGCTTCGATGGGTAGGCATTGTGTGTGGAGCATGACGCTGCAGTTTCTTTGGTTAGGGATCGGCCGCCAGAGGCGAGTTCTGGATATCGGCGCTTGGCGTCGGGTGATGGAGGACAGACTGACCGGCAGAGGCATTTCTCATCTCCGTACCTGGATGGCGAATTTTCGAGATGCCAGAGATCGGGTGGACCCCGATGGCAGCATCAGCATCTATATCAGAGTAGCGCAACGGTAGCGTGGATTTGTTATCTGCGGATGACTTTATTCGTCGCCTCAATGTGAGCAGAGACAGAGGTTGTGCTCCCTTGTGGTTTATGTCCTTTGCAGTTGAGGCCGCGAGTTATACGGGTGGACTTATTGGTAATTATGGCAGTTCGGCGTTTCGACCTAGTGCTTGGGTTTTGGTTGGCACAGTGCCACAGGATGTTAGACTGCGGGAGGTGAGGACTTTGACCTTCTGCGAGGCAGACGAGAGGAGATTTGGTTGTTGAGGTCGTTAGAGCACACTGGTTATAGCGACAGTGTGAGAGGTGCTTACGGCGGCACCGGGACCCAAAGATATCTCTGTTGCCACGAGATTCCGGGTGTGATTTCACCTGAGCTGTTGATAATGCCGCCGGTTAGGGAGATAGAGATTGGGTTGGCGTGGTTCGGGGAACCGCGCCACCCTCGACAGCACCTCATTGGATATTGCCAGTAGAGCTGTGAGAGCTGATGGCGCAGTTGCAGGATCTGATGGATCGAGGGGTCTGTTTGACCTAGTGCCACATCGTTGATACACGACTGTGAGGGCCCTTTTATGGTTCGTGTGTAGACAGGTCCGAGTATTATTCTGGACCTTTTGTTGGAGTCATACTCCGGCAGTTATTGTATGGTGCGGGTACCTACTTGGAGTCAGACAGCCGAAGACCTTGCCTAGAGGGCGTTCAGGACACGGTAGGGCATCTTGAGCTCTTAGTGAGGCCAATTGGATTGATTAACGCCCTGCCACTCTTTTGGTTTGAGGAATTGTGCTCCAGCTGTACTTGATTGTATTGGTAACAAGATCCTCCAGGGGTATTATGATCTACTCCCAAAGTGACTTGGAGCGTGAGGGGCACTGGTGGATGCGTTACCATGCTGTGTGGGTGAAGCTGTATGCCAGGTTATTGAGATACAAGTTTAGCTTTAGAAGCTTACCTTCTTGGGTCACCATGTGTTAGCCGTAGGAGCGGCGGTGGAATTCCGGCCAATGTGGATGCTATTTGAGTTTGGCTGAGATCAACATTTATTGTTGAGGTGAGGAGCTTTTTGGATTTGGCAGTGCCAGGAGAGTATGGCGAATGGATGATGAGACTGGTACTAGCGCCGATTTTAGCATCGCCAGTGATGGGAGATGGATTTGCGTGTCACAGTGATGCCTCACATAGTGGCTTTGGAGTTACAGTAGATTATTGTTGAGGAACAGGGCTCGTGGTTGTGTCCCTGAGGGTCCCTTTTGACGGTACACTGCGGTGAAGCAGTCCCTGCGGATGGTCAGGATCCTAGAGTGATTGAGCGAGGACCCTAGCCGATTAGGGCTTCTCTTCTTTGGATGACCGTATGGGCATGTCTCGGATCGCCTGGTTGAGCTGGCACCAGGGAGCGGTGTTGGTGCGTGCTACATTGGTTGTTCTCTCTTTTCCCCCAGCCTTTTGTTGGCGTGCGTGATGGTCCTTCCACGTCTCAGCAGGAGTGTTAGGCTTGTGGATTCCTCGCCCGTGATGGACTCGTTTCCTTTGAGATCTGCGAGTACTTGTGGTACGAGGGACGCCCCGTTGCGAATTCTGGCTCGTGAGATGAGAGAATTATGCAATTTGGGCCATGCCGTACCGGTTGTTGTTGTTGTTGTGGAGTAATCACGGGGAGTGACAGGTGACTTGAGAGCTGGAGACGGCAGTGTTATGTACCTACCCTTGTTTTTGTGGCACCTTTTGGGTTGAGCTAGTTTCGAGGACGAAACTTTCTTTTAGTGGGGGAGGATGTGGTGACCCAGATCTCCGCAGGGCTTCTACAGTGCGTTTAGCAGCTTCTGGAGGCCTATGTGGCATGTCGGCGGTGTTTCTGCACCAATTTGGACTCAAGTGATGGACTTCGGGTGTATAATGGATCTCGTGAGTGATCGGAGGACCCCGTCGGATGTTTTGACGTGGTTTCGCGCGAAATGGTTATTAAAATTGGACTCAGCGCGAAATTTGAGTAAAGAACACTTCTCCGGAAATTTTCGGCAAATTTTAGAAGGGGAATTTGGCAAATCGGACTTCGGATTTGGATTCAGCGCGCGAAAACGGTCAAAATGGACTATTTACTTGTATTTTTCGGAGCTCGGATGACCCGGCACGGATTTCGAGGATTTTGGTACTGTTCCGGCCGCCGGAGGGGCGCCGGCGGCGGCGGCGGGCGGCGGAGCGCGGCGGCTGGCGGCGGCGGAGGTGCGCGGTCCACCGCGGAGGCGTGCAACCCGGGCGCTGGCCACGTGGCGCCTCCCGGTTGGCGGGCGCAGTGGGCGCGGTCCACGGGATGGCGCGGGTGCACGGTGGACCGGAGCGGGACACGTGGCGTGATGGCATTGGCTGGTGCACGAGCGCGCGGTCCACGCAGCTGGCAGCTGGTGCCTCGGGATGCGGGCCCGACACAGGGCCGTGGGCGCGCGGCCGCGCACGTGGGCGCGACGTGGGCGCGGCCGGGCGCACGTGGGCGCGAATCCCGAGGAGTTGACTCCGCGTTCGGCGGCAGAGCTGGAGGACACGTGGCGCGACGCGGTTGGCCGCGCTCGCTGTTGCCTGTTCGGGGACACGTGTCACTCCAGGGGCGATTCGGGCGCAGCTGGTTTGGGGTACATTTTGGGTCACTGTAGCAGCCCGGAAGTTTCGGGCGCCCGGAAGTTGGGACAAAATGGGTATTTCAGGATTTGTTGAGTTGGGGCTATAAATAGCCCCCTTTGGCCTGCGTTTTGAAGGTTTTGCCGAGCTCTTCTCAGGCAGAGGTTTTAAGAGGAAATGTTCCTCACCTTGTGCTCCACCTTGTGATGGATTTACAGAATTTTTGGAGGCCTCGAGATCCGCGCTTTCTGCGACGCGGCGCACTGCGACGTTTCTTGGATTTTGGCTTCTACCGTCGCCTTTCAGTGTGGGAGACCCCCTGAGCTACCCCGATGGAATTTTGAGACGATTTTTGCGGCACCGCGTTCACGAGAGGTACGCCTTCGATTTCCGTGTTGATCACCTTGATTGATTCTGAGTTCTTGGCACGGTTTACGAGGCATTTCTAAGCCACTGTTTTGCTGGTGGATTTCTGGACAGCGGAGGCTTGCCGGAATTTTATCTCCGCAACCGAGTGTCGGATCGAGACGAGCCTATACACTTTTTGGATCTACTCGTCGCAAGGATTATCATTGTATTTTTCCGGGATTTTTCTGAGGCTTGCCCGAAGGTATACTATTCCCCTTTTATCTGTGTTTGAGTTTACAGTTGTGTGGTTGTGAGTGTTTGCGCACCTGTACTGTGGAATTTGTAACTTGGCCTACGGGGCTCGGATTTGGGCGTGCAGGTACCCGTTTCGAAGGTCTCGACGAGACGCTCGCGGTGATATTTTTATCGGAATTTTCAGGGCACTTTCTGCAGGTGGGAATTTCAGATCTTCAGGACTGTCTTCTGCAGATTTTTGTACTTGGTTATTTTGTGGAATAAAGTGTAACCTTGGACCTTTTGTTGTACCCAGGAGTATTTGCGGATGTTTGTGAACCCGTTGGGTTGAGGATTAGTGGAGGTTGTTGCTTCTGGTGTTTTCAGCTGTGGAACTCCGGACAGTTAGCATTTTCAGGTGGGTGGCCTTGTCTTCACGACCTATGGACTGTGCATTAATTCTATCTGTGTAGGGACTTGCATGTTATAGATGTGTTTTATATAGCATGCTAGATTATAGGAATTGATGTTCCTGATGTTGATAGATCATCATGTATTTATTGTCCTTCCCTACAAGCTGTTGATTATTGTTATCTTGGAATTTGACCTAGCACCCCTGTCATATGATTGCATGTGTAACCAGACTGGTAGAAAACCCTCACTTGGGCTAGGGTTATTTCTGCTTTAGACATCCACACTTCTATCTTTCCTGGACATAGTGTTCTTCCTCGCCCGGGTAGTGGGCCGAGTGGTCAGGAGTTATCTTTTAGTGTGGGATGCATGTTACACTCGTGCTTGGGAGCAGAGTGGCGTCTGGTAGATGTAGTTGGTTGTTCATCTGTAGCGGGAGCCGTTTGGGTAGACGGCGGTCCCGAGATGTTTTATTTTTCTTGTTTTATCTGTCGCCGCTGTGCTAGTGGCAGCGGTAGATCAGTGTTAGCAGAACCTTAAACCCAGAACCTTTTTGGACACACATATGATTTTTGTCAACCAAATATTTTCTTCCAAGCATCGTAGGGTCGCCTGAGTCTGTTCCTGTTTGATTGGACGAAGGCATTAGCCCTTCGAGGCTTAGATATAAAACTTGGTTTCAACTATTTTCCTAAGCAGAACTAAAAATCATTAAATATGGATTTCTTACAGATCAGATGGCTTCAGTAAGAAATGTCACAGTTTTTCCTATAAATTAACCACCGAGATGATTCGAGTGGTCTGGGTTCTAAGGTCTGCCTTTTCTTGGGACGAGAACAACGAGAGGCTATGCCTAGAGCCTGTTCTTGTTTGATTTGGGTTGTAGGTTCTAGTCTTTCGGTGTTCCCGGACCCTTCATTGGGTCAGTGGTTGAGATGTTCGGCCTGTTTGGCCTGTTGAGTCAGCTGTTCGCAGTGGATGCGATGTCGGCCTGTTGAGGCAGTTGTTCGCAGTAGATGCGACGTTTGGCCTGTTTGGCCTGTTGAGACAGTTTCTCGCAGTGGATGCGACTTGGTGCCATGAGTTGGCAGAGTGTGATCTAGAGGTTGTTTCTCTGATTTAGTGGTGGAGGTGGTTCTCCCACTTAGCCTTGAGGATCTTGGGGTTCTGGCAGATCGAGTCGTGGAGGTTTCCCGACTCAGCCATGGTCGTGCATTTATCAGATTGAGTCGTTGAGGGTTCTCCGACATAGCTGTGAGAGTGTGTTGGGCTATTCCTGTTCGAGTCGAGGTTCTTTTTCCGACTGAGTTGTGCTTTGAGCTTGGAGTTACCGATCTGTTTGATCGTGGATCATAGCCTGCATGAGCCACATTTGAGCTTGACAGAGATACTTTACAGAGATACTTGAGATGGGTTACTTTTTACTCGAGCGGGTCGCTCCCCTCGAGTGCCACTCCGGAGTAGGCGAGACCGGGTTGTTATACCGGCGTGAGATTGAGCTTCTCTATCGCGACTTGTCGTTGCATTTGTCCCTCTGGCTGTGCTGGTGTTGGCAGTCATGGACGCCCTACGTAAGTCCGCTCCTCCGGGACGTAACGGCAGTAGATCCTACGTAAGTCCGCTCCTCCGGGACGTAACGGCAGTAGATCCTACGTAAGTCCGCTCCTCAGGGACGTAACGGCAGTAGGTTGGCGCAGGCTTGACTGGACCCGAGGAGGCAGTCAGTTCAGATTGAGTGATCAGAGATGAGAGTTAGTTGTGGCATCATGTTCTTTCTGTCCCACTCTTTGAGCATCTAGATAGAGGCATAGTAGCTGTAGAGTTTACTTTTCCCAGCTTTCCTTACAGCACTGCTTTTGTTACTTTATGCCTCTAGTGGACTTAGTGGGCAGACCGTCGGGCTTGTTGGCGGCACCCACTGAGAACTACTTGGGACGTAGTTCTCACACCCGTCGTGGTGTCTTTTCCCACAGGAACTACTCCAGTTCCTGTTGTTCCTGTTGCTGATCCTTCTGACCGAGGCGAGGGAGTCGCGAGCTAGTTCCCTACCCGTCGTTGGAGTGTAGCGGTACCCCTTCAGAGGAGAGCTTCAGTAGATTAGTTATTTTATTTTCCTCCTTTGAGAGACTGTTGTAGTGAGGATTGTTATGTATTGAGAGCCTGTACACTGATGTATTTATTGGAGATACCTCCCGGTTGAGTTCTGAGTTTGTATATGAGGATTCTGCATGATTATCATTTTTGGGAGACGGACATTGTTGTGTTATTTCCAGTTGTACAGTGATTGATTTAGTTATACAGCAGATTTTTATTTATAGCTCTGATATCTGTTTAGCTGTAGTACTTTTCTTGCAGGTAGGACGCTTCACCTATGCGGGTTTGGCATAGGTGGCGGATCTGTTGGCGAGCCGGGTCGCAGTTTCGACCCCGGGGCGTGACATAGAATGCCCTGTAGCTTGGTTATAGTTTTTGCACCCGAGTTCACCCTCTCGGGCTCATCTCCGGCCGCCGCCGCCTCCGGCCGCCGGGGCTCGACCCCACATGAACCCGAGAGCTCCTGGGAACTCCTTCTAACCTGTGCTCACCTGGGTTCCAGGTCTGAGGCTGTGTTGCTCCAAGATCATCCAAACCGAGCCTTGGATAGCTTGTGTTGGTGCACCACCTTGCTCTGGCGACTGTTCCGGCCAGCCCCCGACGCGCCAAAGGGCCCAGTTGTTCAGCGCCAGCCTCCCAGTAGCCGTGCGGGAGTTCGAGGATCTGCCGTCATCCAGGTGGGTTATCTTCGGTCCGGGCTTGATCTATTCGGCCCTCTGGTTGCTTTAGTCCAGTCGGACACCTGTTTTTGATTTGCCCTGATGATTATATCTATAGGACTTATCTTGATATATGTTAATCTCGTTTGACACGTCATGATTCTCCTGTTTGACATCGACTCGATTAGACTTATACATGTGATTGTTTGTTCACGGTCAGCCGATTATTATCTACATGATCCCTGATTATTCCTGACTGATCCTGATTGATTGATATATATAGATTTGCATGATTAGATGACACCTGTTGATTCCTGTCATTGAGATGTTATTCGAGATATTATTGATATGCATGATTGATTGATCCTGATTGATAGATACCACTCGATATGCATGATTGATTGATCCTGATTGATAGACACTACTTGATATGCATGATTGATTGATTTCGATGGATAGATATAGACAGATGATTCCCTGTTGGGATCTCGGCATGTTGCCGACTACCCGGTCACTAGACCGTGAGATTGATCATTATGATTTGCCATGCACTGCTGTACTTCACGAACATGGCCGGGGTAGCTCCCCGTGGAGATTGTTCTTTACCGGTAAAGTGGTCTGATGATAGACCCGTGAGCCCTCGACAAGGTTATGTCAGCCGAAAAGGTGCCGAACAGTGGCATTGCCTGAGGTTCTCTGAGACCAATATTGGCACATGATTGGATATTTGGTTTTCTACCTTTGACGCATTACTTTTACTCGTACTGTTGCTCGGTTGTTTCCAGCACTATTATCTGTAGACATGCTTGTATCATTCGTAGTTCTTTATACATGATCCTTGTAGTTGACTTTGATTTCCGGCCTGCATGCTCTACAGTTTTCATGATAGTTATCTCTGAGATACCCTGATTGTTCAGCATACTTACCTGCAGTTTTATTTCTGATTATTAGTAGACATCTATGTTTCCAGCTTTTCCTACAGATCTTTACTATCCGCAGATTTTAGTACCCAGTAGGTACGATTAGCTGATCCTCGGCTCGTCGTGCCCACTGGGATACACTCCGGTGTGTCTCACACCCTAGGGTGACTGTTGCAGGTCCGTCGGGTGGTGAGTTGTCGGGACGATCCAGTGAGCCTGTCATGATAGAGCTGTCCCCATGATTCTAGACAGAGATGATTGAGATCCTTGATGACTTACGCGGACTGTTATATTCCGCATTTTATTCCAGTTCTATTTGATTTAGACATTTAAAATATTGATGTGATTACCGATTTTGAATTATTCCTGCTGACTAGATTAGTAGTTGTACTGAGATATCGGTCGCTGATTACTAGCCTAGCCGTGCATATATAGGGGAGTCTCTGTTCGCGGAATAGAGAATTTTCTATATGTGTGGCGGTCTGTTACGCCTGCTTTGCAAACTCTGAAAAAAAAAAAAAAAAAAATTTCAGACCTGATTTTTAAACTCGGGGCGTGACACTTGGTCAACTAATCCGGAAAATTGGATAATGCCAAAAGAAAAGGAAAATTAGAATTAGCCAAAAGAAAAGGAAAATTAGAAATATATAGTAAAAAGAAAGAGGGAGATACAAAACGAGAAAAAAAACACCCAACGCGAATTAAATTTTTTTCCCTCAAACTCAATTCTCCTTGCTCACAAGCCCTTAAGATCAACTTATGCCACATTCCAAATACGAGTGGGTGTAATTGTAACTCCCTTTCCAATGTGGGACTAAACATTAAGAGAGAAAGGAGCAATTCCAAAAGTTTTAAGCCCATGTTGAAAAAATTATTGGAGGAAAACAAAAGTAGAATAAGGCATTGTTTAGATGCAACAAAAATGAAGCAGAGTTTAACTATGCTATACGTACCTTGTAAAAAAAAGTTAGGTAAAAATATACAAAGCTTATCGAAAATTTGATTTAATTATCTAATTTTTTAAAATTTTGATTTTACTAAATTTGTTTGCTTTGAGTCCCACAATAGCACTATGACTTCAAAATTAGAATGTGTTGTTTTATCTTTATATATTTAATTAATATACTTTATACAATTTTTGTAACTATAAATTTTTTAAAATTAACAATTAGTTTAAATTTTGAAGTCAAAGTATCTCAAATAAAATAAATTAAAAGATTAGTAGTAAAATCAAAATTTTAAAAATTTATATTGCCTATTCAAAATAGTTCATAATTAAGGTAAGTTCTATACTTATTTACAAAAATTTACTATAGGGTGTTGGCTACTCTAAAAGATCACCTTAAAAACTAGAGTATAGTTAAATTATAGCCCAAAAAATGGAGTAAGAAAATAATCTACTCCTTGGATTCCAAATCTAAATTCAAATTTGATTTCAATTAAAGATTTTTATTTATATTTCAAATTTTAATACTTGAGATTTAGATTTCAAATGTCAATTTTCAAAATTTAAAATTTAAAATTTAGATTTTAAATTTTAAATTTTAACTTTTAAAATTTTAAATTACAAAAGGATCTAAGACAAATAAGTTTGGAGGGAAGAGAAAAAAGAGGAATTTTGAATTTTCTTACTGAACATCTCTTACAGTTACACACTCTCATTTCGATTCAACTGTAGTTGCTTCGGCATTGCAGTAACTATATAGTACCAAATACAGCTGTAATAAAGTGGAAAGGAATGGAAGGTTGGGACCGAATTAAAAGTCATGGTCTCACTTTGATACATAGGTTTTGTGTGTACAAGTTCGCACACCGGTCGAAGCGGTATAAAAGAGAATTAGTTGTATTAGGAATAAATATAAATTTTTAAACAAGCTGGAACTAATATAAATTTGCGTTTTGTTGGTTATTAGATTAGTATCAGTATAAGGAAAATAGTGTTTCGAAGTGATTGAAGAATAAGAGAAATAGAGAGTTGACTTTTTGTATTAAATGACGAAAATACCATTCCTTTTAGTTAAGTATTAAAATTGATAATTAAAGATTGTATTATAACTTTTTAAATATAACAATTCTATCAACCGTCCCTAGTGCAAGTGGCAAAGGGCTTGGTGGTTGATACCCGTGGCCCGAGTTCGAAGCCTAGTTGCTTCATATTTCAGCTAAGTTTATTTCAAAAATAAACGAAGTGGGTAGCATGCTACCTTTCTCTCAAAAAAAAAAAAAAAAAAATATAACAATTCTTATATATATTATTTAATAAATTAGATGCTATATAAAATTATATTTAATTTTTATTATTCTAAAAAATTATTAATATTATTCAAAAATTAAAATATTAGCATTCTGTAAAGGTAAAATTTTAAAAATTCAATAATAATATTAAAAAAAAGAACATTACATACTAAATATGTATAATTTTATTTCTAAAAATCAGTTGCTCAATACATTCTTAAATTAAATAGTTGCACAAAAATCTATTAAAACAACTATCAGACAATAAAATAATCAAATAGCGACTTTTAATTAGCATAAAATATAAGTCGAAATTTATACAATACTTAAATATAGAATATTATAAAATCATGCATGGTATGGAGAGTGAAATTATCATCAAATAATAACGATCTCACAACTGTACTACCGTAGAAATCGAAATATCACGTCACAATAATAATTCAAATTACATCATACACGGGTAACACGAGTTTTTAATTAACAGTCCAATTAACATTACATATAAACAAAATAAACTATTTAACAAGCTAACTAACATAATATTACAACATTAATTCTAATTTTTACAAACTTATAGTCATTTTCAATGATTTATCTAACTTATATTATTTCACAACTGCTCGGTAATACGTGTGCGAATATCGTCTCCCCGCCGTGACTCTGATGTACTAGAAAATGCAGTCGTCACTTCCGCTTCATCCTCTAGAGGCTCTGGGTCTAGCGCTTTGTTAAAATATCTTTTTTTTATTTGTTGCCGTCGAATAAAATTGTGGATCACACAACATGCCATAGCAATTAGACACTACACTCTATAAGGAAACGGTGTAGCAATATTTAATATCTTGAATCGCTTCTTTAATATTCCAAAGGTCTTCTCTACCATATTTCTTAATTGGGTATGCTGATGATTATACAAGTCCCGCGGAGAACGATGTATACGACCACGTGTGTTACTATCAAATTGACTCAGATGGTAACGCTCACCTCTGTACGGCGCCAGAAATATATTAATATTCGCGTATCTGGAATCGATCAGTTAATATTTTCCTGTAGATATAACAGAAGTGTATACAACTTTTGAAAAATAAATTAAACCAATAATAATGAACAAAATTAAATAAATATTTTTCTTTAAATGATACCTTCAGGAACGGTAAAACCTCCACTTTCACAGACCCATCTGAGTACCCGTATATCAGCGGCAGATCCTTCCCAACCGGTGCATACAAAAAAAAAAGTTATGATCAAAGGAAACAGCAGCCATCATATTTTGCGATGTAAATCTTTTGCGACACCGAAATCGTGGTTGTTTGTGCCATTCTACAATCACTGGAATATGCGTACCATCCACCGCCCCAATTGCATTCTACATATGTAAATGTCACAAAATAGTACATTACAAATTGAGCATTGGTAAAGTACAAATTAACTTCTGAAAAGTTATTGTCCTTTACCTTGAACGGATGGGAATTCGGATTTTCACTAATTCTTGGATGCACTCCACAATTGCTTGGCGGCAAAGTTAAGTATTCATCTTTTAATTGAATAATGCCTCGTAGTACATTATTAAAATGACGACTAATTGTTTCCCTCGAATGTTGGAAAGTTTCAGCAATCACCCTATTTGCAACACCGTGTCCTATACAAAATAGGAAAATTGCCAACTGTTCGTCAGCAGTCATATTCCGTGTGCCAATTAAAAGGCCCTTTCCGACAAGGTTTTCGCGGAGAGCAATGAATGTAGTTGTCGTCATTCTAAAATGATTGTACTCCCGGTCTGGATGACCATTCAGAATATCATAAATAAACTGATGCCCAGTAAATGGACGGGTACGACATGGTTGTCTTCTTATTGTACTTGTTGCATTTATGTATCCTTCGTCAATGAGAATGATTATGACTTACACCCAATAGTTATCATCATCATCTAATATAGTCAACAAATTTCCACGAAAAGCAGAAGAAAATACACTTCGATAAATTGAATCATCCATTAAAGCTGCAACGGAATTGAAGCCATTTAACCAAGTTTGATAGTAAGCAGACATGATATAATATCTATACATATGTAGCTTAAATATTCATCTGGCCGGTTACTGCAACAAATTACAGAAGAAAGGACTACACTGAAATATATAAATGCCCACATTATATGACTCCACTACATGGTTGTCTGCAAATTAAATAGTTGCATTTATGTATCCTTCGTCAATGAGCATGATTACGATTTGCACCCAATAGTCATCATCATCATTTAATATAGTCAACAAATTTGCAACAAAAGTCGAAGAAAATACAGTTTGATAAATTGAAGCATCCATTATATCTGCAACGAAATTGTAGCAATTTAGCGAACTTTCATAGTAACTAGATATGATATAACTTGTATTGATATGTACGACAAACATTCAAATAATGTCTAGTTTAAGCCAATCAAAGTGTGATACTAAATATTACAAAGTCAGGTTTTTAGGTACTCAAAGTGCGAGACTAAATATTACAAAGTCAGTTTTTAGCTACTCAAAGTGCGAGACTAAATATTACAAAGTCAGTTTTTAAACTAATGAAATTACACATAGACTAATCTTACCGGTTACTAGACCAACATACGAAAGAAAGGACTACACTTGTGATGACTCGAATCTCCGTAGAGCTTTTGCAGTGTGAATTGTGGCTTCTGGAGGCCTATAATGTGTGTTGGAGTTGGTTGCGCGCAAATCAGACTTCAGATTTGGACCTAGCGCGAAATTTGGATTAAGAATACCTGTCTGGATGCCTTCGATAAATTTTAGAAGTGGAATTTGGCAAAACGGATATCGGATTTGGACTCAGCGTGCGAAAATGATGAAAATGGACTGTTCCGAGGCATGATTTACTGTTCCGGCAGGCCAGGGCAGCACCGGCGGCGACGGGCAGCGGCGGAGCGCGGCGGCAGGCAGCGCGGTCCACGGGTTTTGGCGTGCACCGGGACCAGCCAACGGCGGGCGTGCCACATGTCGCGCGTTGATTGGGCGGTCAACGCATGCGCGACAGCACGCCGGGCGCGGCGCACCGTGGACCCCGCTAGGCCACGTGTCGCCCGCCCATTGGCGGGCGCAGCGACCCGGCTGGGCCGCCGTGAACCGCGGCCCACGGTCCCCGCCGTGGACCGCGTCGCCACGCGGCGCGCTGCGATTCACGGGGGCGCGTGCACCGGGCGCGGATGGGTGGCGTGGCGGGCCGTGGTAGATCCGGGCGCGCACAGTAACGGGCCGGCCCAATTTCGGGCGCCCGAATCTGGATTTTTTCCTCCTTGGTGGGCTGGGCTATAAATAGCCCATTTGGGCTTCTTTTTGAAGGCTTTCCCGAGCTCTTCTGCTACTGGGCCCTCAAGCAAAGTTGTTCCTCTTCTTGTGCTGCATCTTGCGAAGGAGTTTCGGAATTTTTGGAAGGCGCGACTTCGACGACTTTGACATCTTGGCGCAGTGTGACGTTTCTTCATCGGTGGCCCATTTTCGTCGCGTTTCGATCCACGAGGTCCCCAGAGCTACTCCGAAGGAATTTATGGACGATTTTCACGGCATCGATTTTACGAAGGAATTTATGGACGATTTTCACGGCATCGATTTTACGAGAGGTAGGCCTTCGATTTTCGTGTTGATCACCTTGCTTCATTTTGAGTTCTTGGCATGGTTTATGAGGCATCTTTGAACCCCTCTTCTGCTGGTGGTTTTTCTGGACAGCGGAGGCTTGTCGGATTTTTTATCTCTGCACTCGAGTATCGGATTTCGACATGTGAGGACTAGATCGACATCTACTCTTCGCGAGGATCGCCGTCGTATTTTTATTGGAATTTTTGGAGATTATCTCGCAGGTGGTATTTAACCATTTTCTGGACTGATTTGACAGCAGCTTGTGTTTGTGGGAATATTTGCTTATTGCAATGTTTGGACCATGTCTTTGTACCCAGGAGGTGTTTTTGAGTGATTTTTGGACTCGTTGGAATCGTGAGAATCCGAGGATTTGTTCCCGTTCAGTTTCAGCCTTTTTGGATCTTGGATTGACGCGCGCTACAGGTGGGTTGCTTCGTCTCCAAAACCGGTGGACGGTTCATTAATTCTGTTGTATAGAAAGCATGCATGATTGTGAAATATGTTAGAATGCATGTTAGAGAGATGTTGTCTTTCCTGTGTTCTTATTGAAATCATGTTGGTTAATGTTCCCTGATCTTGCTTTAGTTAAACTAAATGCTACTTTTGGAACTTGACCTAGCACCTTGTCATATGTTACATGTGTAACCAGACTAGTAGAAAACCCTCACTTGGGCTAGGTTTATTTATGCTTTAGACATCCACACTTCTTATTTTATTCCTGGATATAGTGTTATCCTCGCCCGGGTAGTGGGTCAAGTGGTCGGGATTTCTCTTAGTGTGGGATGCATGTTACACTTATGCTTGGGGGCAGAGTGGAGTCTGGTGACATAGCTGGTCTTTTATTTGTGGCGGAAGCCGTTTGGTTGAACGGCGGTCTCGGGATGTCTTGTTTCTCTGTTTTATGTGTCGCCACTGTGTTAGTGGCAGTAGTATACCAGTGATAGCAGGACCTTGAACCCAGGACCTTTTTGGACACACACATGATTTTAGTCGACCAATGTTTTCTTCCAAACATCGAAGGGTCGCCGGAGTCTGTTCTTGTTTGATTGGACGAAGGCATTAGCCCTTCGGGGTTTGGGTATAAAAATTTGTTTTCTAACTGTTTTTCCTAAAAGAACTAAAAATCATAAAATAATGGATTTTCCTCAAATCAAGATGGTTTTTCAAAAAGGAACTACTTTTAGTCCTCACCCCGCGTGGGTTTGAGTGAAAAATGGGTTTCAGTAATAAATGTCACATTTTTCCTGTAGACTTCCCCACTCAAGAGGATTCGAGTGGTCTGGGTTCTAAGGGCTGCCTTTTTTTTTGGGTCGAGAACAACGAGAGGCTATGCCTAGAGCCTGTTCTTGTTTGATTTGGGTTGTAGGTTCTAGTCTTTCGGGGTTCCCGGACTGTGGTGACCCGGATCTGTTGGCGAGCCCGGGTCGCAGTTTCGACCCCGGGGCATGACACGGACGCTTCATTATTGTCAGCTGTGGAGTATATCCTGTTAGTGAGTTTGCGTGTTGGGTTGATGTCCTGTTGTGGGAGCCGTCGGGTTGACGGTAGTCCCGGCTGTCGAGTATTTCCAGCCAGTGAGTTAGAGATGTGATTTGTTTGTTACTGTCGATCTTGTTGATCGTGGATTGGATTATAGCCTGCATGAGCCATATTGAGCTCGACAGAGATGCGCAGATACTTTCCTCGGTGGGGTCGCGCCCCTCGAGTGCCACTCCGGAGTTGGGCCTGTTACTTTGCTATCGCGACTTGTCGACGCAGTCCCTCTGGCTGGGCCAGTTTTCGCAGTCACGGACGCCCTACGTAAGTCCGGTCCTCCTGGGATGTAACGGCCGTAGGTGGGCGCAGGTTTGACTGGACTCTATGTGGCAGTCAGTGTAGATTGGGTGACTGTATTTTGAGAGCTAGTAGATGCATCATTTTCATCTGTATCACCCTTTGAGCATTGTAGATAGAGGCATGATAGCTGTAGACTCTTTCCAGCTTATCTTTTCATTATTACGGTTTTCCTGTTATCTTATGCCTCTAGTAGACTTAGTGGGCAGACCGTCGGGCTTGGTAGCGGTACCCACTGAGAACTACTGTGGGATGTAGTTCTCACACCCGCTGTGATGTCTTTCCCCAGGGACCCTTTCTCCAGTTCCTGCTACTCCAGTTGTTGATCTTTTTGTTGCTAATCGAGGTGAGGGAGTCGCGAGCTAGTTCCCTACCCGTCCTTGGAGTATAGCGGTATCCCTTTTTGGACTTAGTAGTACAGTCTACTGGATTTTAGTAGTTAGTTACTTTTGAGAGTTTTATTTTGAGAGACTTTTGTAGTGAGGTTCAGACTTGTACTTTTTGACAGTTGTATTATTTCTTATTTCAGTAGTTTACTTTTCAGCTCTAATATCTGTATAGTTATAGTATCATTCTTTTTGCAGGTTAGACGCTTCGTCTATACGGGGTTTCCCGTATGGGCGGCGGATCTGTTGGCGGGTCCGGGTTGCAGTTTCGACCCCGGGGCGTGACAACACTGAACTATAGAAATGTCCACATTGGATTACTCCACTACATGCCCGGGAAAAATTGCCTAAACATCATATTTTCTTTAGCTATTTGCCGTTCAACCCACTTTAATGCAAGATCGTCACTCATTGTCATAAAAAGTTGTCGATTTTTGTCTTCTTTCAAAGCATCACCGGCAGCCAAAACCTGTTCACTTGTGAGCCCTGGCAGAGAATAGATTCAGATCATACAATCCTCGATGCTCGGAACAGGTCGTCGAGTTTCAAACTCCTTATGATACATATGTCGTACTAGATCTAATTTATCTTTTCCAATCTGAACCATCTCTGCCACGGCTTCACTGATGCCTTCAGTTTTCTTTTCTCATCCACCGGTCGACGAACGGTGTGACACCCCCGAAATTTGGATTAGTCCTATATATAAATGATATAATAGGACTAAATCTCTAACCCGGCTATAGCATTTTGGATGGTGGCAAGATCCAAGAGGAACATGAGAGTTAAGCGTGCTAGAGCTAGAGTAGTTCTAGGATGGGTGACCCCCTGGGAAGTGGGGCGTCACAAACGGTTTGTTCGTTGGGTAGTGTAGGGTAGTGGGGAACGAGGCCTTTTCCCTGCAGAGCTGTTCCCAGACCTACTTGTAGGTTTGTTTGTAGGGTGAGGGCTAGGTGACCTTGACGTGTGTGTACCTCTCATAAAATCATTCATAGGTGGCCCAGATGACCCTGCTTCAAATGGAGTCGGTAAGAGATATAATCCTCACAATCTTGGAGCTATTATAGTATCATCCTCACCTGGGGATGATGAGGAGGAGCTAACTATGGTTGTGGTGGGCGGCATCACAGAAGAAAAGCCATATCTACCGGTTGCGGTAGTCTTCTCCGTAAGGAACTCAAGATCCTTATACGGAGGAAATGACTTATCCCTACATTTGGCATAAGCGGGATTTTCCTGGACATATGTTGGTTATATTAGAAAAGTAATAAGGAATCTATGCGGTAATAATTTGTTGAAAACGAAATGAATTCACGTTACCGCGATCACGGCCTCCTAATCAGCACTATCGCCAGCCGTGGGAATGTTGAGGACATAGTCCCATCCCCACCCGCTCTTGTTTACCAAGCAGTGGTAGAACGTAAATGTACGCTTCAGAACTTTCAGCCGATTCTTTACTTGATCCTTGGTTAGGTTTATGTTATTTCTACTATTTATTTCGCTAACAATCCTAACCCACGCAAGGTTAGTGAAAGACCCATTAACATTGTTGCCTAAGGTATGTTCCTCAGTCAGTAACGATAACAGACATGCATCCATTGTTTCGGTCCAATTCTGTGTACGTGTCCACGCTTGGGCGCGAGATCTGCTTCCACATTCTTTTGCAACTATATTGCCTTGGGGGTTCTCCAAGTCCGCTCGACTGGTGTGAGCGGGATTAAATACTTTCTTAAAAGGATGCATCTGTAGGTAATATACGTACTAATTTATATTTTTTCATGTGAAACTAAAATATTCAGGTGTGCTCAATAAATATGAAAGGGTATAGCATAATTGGCATAAATAAAATCAACACATGTATGGTATGTGGTATGTCAAACAGGAGAAGCAAAATAAATTTGGAATGGCATAACATAATTGGCATAAATAAAATCAACACATGTATGCTAAGTGGTATGTCAAACATGAGAAGCAAAATAAATATGAAATTGCATAGCATAAATAAAATAAATACATGTATGCTAAGTGGTATGTCAAACAGGAGAAGCCAAAAAAAATATGGGATTACATAAAATAATTGGCATTTTAAAAATTCTCGGTAGCGGCATACGAAAGATGCGATTCTTACAAATTCTTCTTGTTTGCACAGATTTATTATGTACACGGGCTCAAGTGGTTTCTAACAAGTATGGGGTTGCAGTGGATTGTAAATCCATGCCATCCATCAAACGCCTATGGCAATCGTCATCATCGCCTAAATTTGTAAGAATCGGCCTACTTTACCGATCAAACAGTCATATCTCGCCGCCGACAAATATAATGTATGTAAGCACATAGCATAGTCTTGTATGATGAGAGACAAGTGGCAACAGGTTTAAGCATGTCAGATGTGATATAGTATCGAACAATTCCATGTGAAAGGCAACTGAAATTCGAAAACGGCAGCCAAACCTGGATCGTAGCGAAAAATGCCGCTTACTCACAGTTTGCAACACCAGGGACAGGGCAAGTAAGACAAGTTGGCCCAACAGCAACAGAGGATGCCCAACAGCAACAGAGGCAACAGAGGCAGCCCAACAGCAACAAGAGACAACCAGACACAACAGTCAGGTAGAGGGTAGCAACAAGAGGCAAGAAACAGGAGGGACGGCCGCGACGACGCAAACCGCAGGGGAGCAGCCCGCAAAATGACGCAAGCATGAAGGCCGGCCACAACACCCCCACAGATCGGGCAAGCTCGGGCAAAGATCTACACCACCGCAGTCCAACAGCAACAGAGGCAACAGAGGCAGCCCAACAGCAACAGAGGCAACAGAGGCACCCCAACAGCAACAAGAGAAAACCAGACACAACAGTAAAGTGGAGGGTAGCAACAAGAGGCAAGAAACAGGAGAGACAGCCGCGACGACGAAACCCGCAGGGGAGCAGCCCACAAACGGACGCAAGAATGAAGGTCGGCCACACCACCCCCACAGATCGGGCAAGCTCGGGCCAAGATCTACACCACCGCAGGCAAACACACCCCCGAAGAAAGAGATCGGGCGCAATAAACCGGATCTCGGGGTAGGCAGCAGGGATCGAGGTGATAGATCTACCAGATCAAAGCGGCGGCGACGACGAGGAGGTACGGGGGAGTGCGAAGATGAAGGCGGTGAGGGCGAATTCAAGGAAGGCTTGGGCGAAGATGGCGGTAGGCTTGGGGGAAGGAAGAAGAAGCAAGAAGAGGAAAGGGAAAGAGGAGCTCCTCGAGAAGCGTGGAGGGGCACAGTGGAGAGAGTGGGGGCGGGCTTGTTCGGGGGAGGGGGCCTTGTTCGGGGGGGGGGGGAACACCTATCCCCCCCTGTTAATGGGTTGCCCCGGTTTTGACCGGGACAACCCGTTAAGGGGGGGAATAGGTGTTCCACCCTATTCCCCCCCTTAATCCAATTGTGTTTGGGTACAAAGGGGGCTTATTCCCCCTTTGTACCCGAACCAAATAGCACCTAAGTGTTGTGTGTCCAAAAAATTAAGTAGATCCTATAATCTTCTTCTTCTTCTTTTTTTTTTTTTTTTAAGAAAAAAAGTAGTATATGTTATCTTTTTTTTTTTTTTTAATAAACTTAATTAAAAATATAAAATAATTAAATTTTAAATTTAGAATCTCGAATATATTAATTATCAAGTCATTTGTCACTTACTCTATGGATTATGGATGCTTAGTAGATCTTATAATGTTGGATTGTTGTCTTATGGGCTGCGTCCCTGGCGCATTTAAGGCTCTATCTCAGTACACAAGCAAATGCACATGCTCTGTTGTTCAGCGTCTCAGACAGCTCTAGAGGGGAAGTAACTGTTTCCTGGAGACTCAGCATGTGAAGAAGAAAGAAGAGAGTAGTACATGTCTAGGTGAATGGTGGGGTACTGGGTGTCTTTATTCCACATTTTAGTACCAAAAGGCAATAGAAAAAGGATAGATCTTCAACATACTAACTTAATGAATCTTTTGATTTGAAATGATTTTTTTTTTTTTTTTTCTTTTTTATTTGAGGTGTACAAAAAAGTATTTTCTTTTCAAAGTGGGTCTCTTCACTCCTAGTCCTAAATTGTTGAGAACGTTTCATATTGGTCCTCAAACTTTAATGTTCGACTCATGAGAGTCCCAAATGTTGGTTTTGTTCCACTTAAGCTCTTCGATTTAAGAAATATATTGCTCACACACTATTCATCCGTACATCACTGCATCCAAAATTTTATTATTTTTAGTCCATCTTATACTTTTAATTTAATAGTCCCGTCAAATATAGAAAACACTACAGTGATTACGGGATGCTAAGGGGCGTTTGGATTGACGAATTTTTAAATCTAGCGTAACTCAAGTACAGTGGTGTTTGTGTTTTCTTAAAGTATAGTTATTTTTTGGTTGTTTGTTTTGATATAACTCATACAATTTAAAAGTTAAATACAAATATTTTTTCTCTATGTTTTGGTGTAACTTGATATTGGTATAATTAATTTTTGAATTCTATATATTATTTGTTTTGATATAAATTAACAAGTAGATTTCGTTACTTTCTAAACATAGTGGTAAATTTTTTCCTACAAAATCTAATATATTAAATAATTAAATTCTCTGTTATTATTTAAAGATAATCCTAAGTAAATTATTATAAAGAATGTAATTTTAACTCATTATAAAAAAATAGAGTTTAAATTTTAATATTTAATAAATATTTTAGAGAAGGTTAAGTGTGGTGCACTACAATAAAATTATATTATAACGATATTTTTAAGTATTTCTAAAAGCTAAAAAAAGTATCGCTGGTAAAGATATATACCGATACTTATTATTAGTGTCGCTATATGTGCAGTCGTTAGGGTGTATAGCGACATATTATTGTAAGGTGTTCCAAAAATGTATCCCTATAACCTAATTTTGGATATAGATGGAATATAGATAGGACACTTACTCAAAAATATCAAAAAATATGTCCATATAACCTAATTTGTTATAGTGGTAGAATTTGAAATGAAAGTCTAATATATGTAACTCGAGTTATATTATTTTTTTAATTTTACCAAATCAAAATCACTATAATAAAATTAGGTTATATGAACACATCTTTGTGATATTTTTGTACAAGTGTCCTGTCTATATTTTATCTATATCCAAAATTAAATTATAGGGACATATTTTTGGGACACATTATAATAATGTGTCGTTATATACCATGACGACTGCACATATAGCGACAATAATTATAAATGTCGGTATTTTTGCTAGCGGTATTTTTTTTAGATTTTAGAAATACTTAAAAGTATCGTTATACCATAATTTTATTGTAGTGGATGAAATTTGAATTTCATTTCTCCAATTACTCCCAGCCAAATGGTTGCATGGATGGTTTCTCACCTGAGTGTATTCTAGTATATAGTTAAAAGGAAAAATAAGAGAGACTAAAGCAAAACAATTTTAATAGTTTAAAATATCAAATATAAAATTTAGAAGTTTGGCCAAAAGTTCATGGACTAGTGGATCTTAGGATTTATGTCCCGTGCAAGTTAAACAGAAAGGTTCTATTTGTGCATGTAAAGAATTAATACGAGTACTGCTAAATACTAAGGTGAAAGTGGGGTAGTGGTGTTTCAATTCTATACTTTAGTATTAAAAGGAAAAGGTCAAAGGACAAATCTTCACTACATAAACTTCCTATCAATCTTTTAGGTTGAAGTGATCTTATTCTTAGGATTTACGGAGGAAGAAATTCAGGTGGGCTCAGATGGACTCCAATGCATGCATGGAGCAAAGAAATTGTAAAGGAGATGGTGCATTCGTCCACTATGCACAGTACAGAAAAGTCTTCTTTGTAAGAAATATTAAGTAACAACAATAATGACTAGTAAAAGTATATAAACAATAGTAAGTACTATAATAAATATTTTCATCTTGCTTAATTAAAAGTATATGAATAATATCTTTTTTTTTGACATCACTCTGTTAGAATTCAACCCCAATTGCCGTTGAGTAAATTTTTACCATATTTCATTAGGTCTGATGTGGTACAAATTTTAGATTGAATAATCGTTGCAGAAAAAATTCTCTCTTGCAATATCTACAGTTACGAGTTTCAATATAGCGATAGAATCCTTTTAGCTGTATTGACTTATTATTTTTTTTCGTATAGTTTTTATTATGAAATAGAATCCTTTTTGCTGTATTGACTTATTATTTTTTTCGTATAGTTTTTATTATGAAAAATACTAAAGTATACATTTATTTTGAAGATTGTATATCATATATTTTATCCAATCAAGAATAAAACTATCCCTACTAATCATATTGATGTAATTAGTGAAGATGCCACCATTCTAGAATAGACAAGATTTACATCAATTTTTTTTTACTCTCTTGATATTGTTTCAGTTTCACTAATAATTATAATACACGTGATAAGCAATAATACTGCTCGTGAAATGCTCCCTTATTAGAACTAATTGGCTAGACTGTTGGTGTGTTGAAAAGTGGATGTGTTTGCACTCCATATAATATTAATACTCTCAAGATAAATAGAATCTGTAGTGAAATAATCAGTTTTCTTTTGGCCTTGATAATATATGTACTCCCTAAATTAAGGGGCTAGCTGGTTGTACGTAATTACAATTATATTACAGTTGTAATTTTATATAAATTTAAATATAGTATTTAATTTGATACATTTGAATTTAATTGCTATAGTTAAATTACACAAATAAGCTCAAATATAGTGCCATAATAATGGAATTCGTACTAACAAGATACTAACAACACTAATAAATCAATACGTTGTATCTTAATCATCCATAACTAAGGAGTGCAAAATTTGGAATAAATGAAATTAAAAAAAAAAAAAATCAAGCACAGTCACAATAAGGCAAAAAAATTTACATGGTTCACCCAAAATCGGGCTACATCTACGGGTACGGAGAGATCAAATCCACTATAAAATTGAGGAGATTACAAGATTTGACTAGAAATTACCAATCTATTACAATAGGTATGCAACCTTTCAATTGAAAAACCCTTTTGCTATACCTTCTTTGAAGCACCTTCCGATTCCGCGAATTTCGCTTCGGAATGTCTCTTACAATTCCTCCATTAATCAACCTTGAAATCTCGAATCAAGCAAGAAGAACAAAAAAGTTTTCATTTTTTTACCGACTCTCTCTTCACCGTTCAATATTATATAAAAGAAACCCTAAAGAGAAAAAGAGAATTCATATATATTATATCCAACGGTATCCGTCTTATAATCCCACTTGACCCAATATGCTAATAGGTTAATTAAAACCCAAAACCCATTACCAATTAGCCCACTACATGAGTTATTAAACCAAATCCATAATGAACCAAATAGGACAATAGGTGAATTTGATATCAGTAAACTCAACAATCTCCACCTTGATAGCAAAATCACCGTTCCTTGTCTCCGTGCCAACCATGTGCCATTATCCTCTACTCGTCTTGAAGCCTAAAGAAGTTAGGCTCCAATTCAACTTCTCTACTTGTACCGGCTTCGTGAGCATATCGACCACATTTTCATGAGTGTCCACTTTTAATACCTTTACCTTTTCATATTCAATGACATTCCGGATGTAGTGATATTACACATCAATATGTTTCGTTCTTTTGTGATAAACCGAATTTTTACCCATGCCTTACTCAATTCATTATTAAGTTCAATGACCACAAAGGTATTATTTTTCAGGATAGACCGGATTTTTACCAATGCCTTACTCAATTCATTCTTAAGTTCAATGACCACAAAGGTTGTTGGAAAAATCCGGTACTCTGTTAGAGATAAATTAATTTAGATTTAAATATTAATTAGAATAGAAATCTATTTAGACTAGGATTTGGATAACTTTTGATGTAAGCTATAAATATAGCATATGTGTTATTATTTTAAAGAGGGTTAAGATAGTTACACCCAAGATGGTGGTAATATCCATGGAGGTGGTGGGGACTAGAATTTAGTCACACCCATATAGTGGTATCCACAGTAAGGAGGTGTTAACGTGTCACACCCATGGAGACGGTGGTGGTAATACCCATGGAGGTGGTGGGGGCTAGGATTTAGCCACACCCATATAGTGGTATTTACACCCACGGTGGTGGTAACACCCATGGAGGTGGTGGGGGCTAAGATTTAGCCACACCCATAGTCTTCTAGGTTTATTGAAGACGAGAGAAGGGTGAGAGAGATTCAGGAGGAGGGCTCAGGTTGAAGCTACTCTATTGCAGAAGAGAAGTCTGTACAATCGGTGTAATTCTTCTCTTGGTTAATAAATCTTATTTCACCCGCATATTTTCTGTTTTGGTTTTTCTTCTCCTTGGTGGTTGTGCTAATTCCAGTTTTTGTTGAGAGGACGGGTTTATGGTAAAAATTCGATTTGACGTTTCCGCTGCGGAATCCCAACTCTAGGCGATATCAGAGCGGATTGCGGTATCGAAGCGGGTTGCGGATTCAGAGAATCTGGTATCGGGGCGAGTACCGGATTTTTCCAACAATTGGTATCAGAGCTAAAGGTTGGCGATCCTCAGGAGATATCGACATCAGAGTACTGGATTACCAATCATCACGGGAGGCGATCACAATTTGATCTCGCTAGGCGTGTTGGACTCGAAGGTATGTAATTTTTCGGCTTCAGGTGGAGCTAGAGAGTCCAAAAGCGAGATCGGAGATGCAGTCGCTCAAGGTGGAGCGGAGAAGAGCTCGATGTAGCGATTGAAGATTACAAATCAAATCAAGGTGGAGATTGTTAGGATTTGATTTAAATATTAATCTTAATCCAACTAGGATTCAATTACAAATCTAATCAAATCCTAACAATCTCCACCTTGATTTGATTTGTAATCTTCAATCGCTACATCAAGCTCTTCTCCGCTCCACCTTGAGCGACTGCATCTCCGATCTCGCTTTTGGACTCTCTAGCTCCACCTGAAGCCGAAAAATTACATACCTTCGAGTCCAACACGCCTAACGAGATCAAATTGTGATCGCCTCCCGTGATGATTGGTAATCCAGTACTCTGATGTCGATATCTCCTGAGGATCGCCAACCTTTAGCTCTGATACCAATTGTTGGAAAAATTCGGTACTCGCCCCGGTACTAGATTCTCTGAATCCGCAACCCGCTTCGATACCGTAATCCGCTCTGGTATCGCCTAGAGTTGGGATTCCGCAGCGGAAACGTCAAATCGAATTTTTACCATAAACCCGTCCTCTCAATAAAAACTGGAATTAGCACAACCACCAAGGAGAAGAAAAACCAAAACAGAAAATATGCGGGTGAAATAAGATTCATTAACCAAGAGAAGAATTACACCGATTGTACAGACTTCTCTTCTGCAATAGAGTAGCTTCAACCCGAGCCCTCCTCCTGAATCTCTCTCACCCTTCTCTCGTCTTCTATAAACCTAGAAGACTATGGGTGTGGCTAAATCTTAGCCCCCACCACCTCCATGGGTGTTACCACCACTGTGGGTGTAAATATTACTATATGGGTGTGGCTAAATCCTAGCCCCCACCACCTCCATGGGTATTACCACCACCGTCTCCATGGGTGTGACACGTTAACACCTCCTTACTGTGGATACCACTATATGGGTGTGACTAAATTCTAGCCCCCACCACCTCCATGGATATTACCACCATCTTGGGTGTAACTATCTTAACCCTCTTTAAAATAATAACACATATGCTATATTTATAGCTTACATCAAAAGCTATCCAAATCCTAGTCTAAATAGATTTCTATTCTAATTAATATTTAAATCTTAACAAACTTATCTCTTTAAGATTTAAATATTAATCTTAATCCAACTAGGATTCAATTACAAATTTAATCAAATCCTAACAAAGGTATTATTTTTCGGGATAGACCGGATTTTTACCCATGCCTTACTCAATTCATTCTTAAGTTCATTGACCACAAAGGTAAATATGATTATTGTGTGTACTTAAAATTCTTCGAAAATAATATCTTAGTGGTTTTGGTGCTATATGTGGATGATATGCTTATAGTACGCAAGGACAAAGGTAGAATCAATGAACTTAAGAATGAACTGAGTAAGGCATGGGTAAAGCTTCAAGGACCACAAAGGTATGGATCCACAACTTAACATAAAAGTGTCAAACTTCCGATACCATTGTCTTGATGCTTGTTTGAGCCCATACAATAATTTCTTGAGCTTGTAAATAAGATGTTCGTTACCCTTCTTTAAGAAACCTGGAGATTGATGCATATAAACCTCTTCTTCTAAATCTCCCTATAAAAATGTCGTTTTAACATCTAGTTGCTCGAGTTCCAAATCATTCATAGCAACAAGACTAAGAACAAGTTGAATAGAAACTAATTTAACAACAGGTGCAAACACTTCAAAGAAATCCATACCTTCCTTTCGTGCGAAGCCTTTAGCAACCAATCTTGCCGTATACCTTTGAATTGTCCCAACGGTTCCTCTTTTGATTTTATACACCCACTTGCAACCAATTGCTTTTCGGTTCTTTGGTAACTCCACCAAATCCCAAGTTTCATTCTTGTGAAGTGTCACAATTTCTTCCTTTATCGCATCTTTCCAATTCTTAGCATCAAAAGTATTTATAGCTTCTTGAAATGTGCATGGCTCTTCTTCTTTCGCAATTAGTGCTCAAAATGTATTTGGATTTACAAAATCCTTCAAATGCATAGGTGTGTGCCGCTCTCTTGTAGAACATCGAGGCAAGTCATGTGTTTCTCCACCTTCGTGAGAACTTTCTCCATTATTGGAATCTTCATGAATTTGATCCCCTACCTCACCATATTCAATCGACATATCCTCTGATTCAATGCCTTCATTTTGAGAGAAAGTTGAAGATGGAAGTTTAAAATTTTGAGTATCATTCTGGACTTCTTCCTCCTCGATATTTTCATATTCTATACCTCTTTTCAACACATTTGATTCATCAAAATGAACATCACAACTTGTGATAATTTTGTGAGCCACCGGATCCCATAATTGGTATCCTTTCACACCTTTTGTATAACCAACAAATATGCATTTTCTTGATCTTGAATCTAACTTAGTTCTTTGACAACTAGGAACCAATGCATAAGCATGACTGTTGAGACCAGATTTATCGCTACTCAAGGAGGCGACACATGGGGTATACCGTCGGCTCAAATCGTCAGTCGATGAAGAGAAGGGTCGACCGATAAAGGATTAGTGTCCCGACCCGGGCTAATTACAATCGCGTGAGGGCACAATACGCGGCATATGCCATCGGCTGAAGGCACGAGCCGACAGGAGAAGTAACCGAAAAGGATTCCTGCCTCATCCAAGATTGGCTTCGGCTGAAGGCGAGCGTTAAGTCGAACGACCAACGAGGCGAAGTCAGAGTCAACCTTTGACTACTTGAGCCAAAGAAGGGAAGGTTTTGAAATGAAAAAATGCGAGATTTGGGCGCAAATCTCGTAACTGATTCTGGAATGGCAAGCGGTGCCCAGCATTGGAAAGTGCCGCTTATCACGCATTAGTGCGTGGATTGGGGAATAGACTTGGACGGAAAACAACTACTATCATATTTGAGGATATCCGACCCAAAAGGAAGTGGTTGCTAAATATCTGATAAATTTTTCCAAATTGCGTCGATAATTCAAATCGGCGCCTAATAACATAGTTCGGACATTGTATAAATACCCGAACCATCGAAGGAAAAAAGGGTCTGGCAACCTCGTAAGCCGGTGACCACCCCCTACTTTTTCATATCTTTACCGCTTTCCTTAAGAGTAGATTACTTGTAATTTCTATCCCTTTCCTCCTCCTTGTATCCCCTTTCTAAGCAATACAATTCCTAATTGGCTCCTTAGCCGTGTCAATTATTTGTCTCTATTACCTGGTTTGACTACTCTAAGTCGAGCCCAGTCCCTCTCTATCTCCACATCTTATTTTGGCTATTCTAAGCCGAACGGTCGCCAGAGTTACCAGAGGAGAACTCGGCTGAGCGGATCCCTCCTCAGCCCGATCACTTGATCCTTTTGGCACACGACGCATCACATCTCAGAGGGTCACTCGGGGTCGATCCCTGATCGCTATTTTCGACCCCAACAATGACAACCAAATATTTTTAAATTAGAATAATCACAAGGAGTTTTGAACCATACCTCCTCCGGTGTCTTTCCATCTCTGGCCATGGAAGGTGAGCGATTAGGCCCACAACTTGTGCTTCAAACCGACATTGCTTAACATACTACGAGCCCGCTCCATTAATGTACGGTTCATCCTCTTGGCCATCCCATTTTGTTGGGATCATATGGATTTGTATAGTGTCTTAAAATGTCATTCTCTTTACAAAAGAGTTCAAACTCTTTCGATTTGTATTCCAAACCATTGTCTGATCGGAGAACTTTAATATGGTGTCCGGTGAGATTCTCTATTTCGGTCTTAAAGTGCTTAAATGCTTGAAACGCCTCACCCTTGAACTTAAGAAATTTCACCCAAACCTTTCATGAGAAATCATCAATAAATGATATATAATAATTGGCACTACCATAGGAAGTTATAGGAGAGCTCCACACATCCGTATGAATGTAGTCAAGAATACCTTTACTTGTGTGACTACCGGCTTTGAAGCTCCGCTTATGATGTTTCCCATAAACACAATGCTCACAAAATTTTGAGTCACTAAAAGTAATATTCGGTATAAAATTTTTCTCTACTAAAATCTTCATACCCTTCTCACTCATAGGACCCAACCTCCTATACCATAATCAAAGAGGAAGGCCATTATTGTCACGCCCCGGGTGTAAACCAGAACACAAGTTCGACAACAGATCTACCGTATACGCAGTATTTTCCACATATACGAAGCGATATAACAACTCAAGCAACACGATGATGTATACAGGAGTGAGTAAAGTCACAAAAAGTGGTATAGAGCGAGAAATAAATCACAGATTAACTGTATAAGAATAAAACAACTCTCAACTAAAAATCCACCTCAACAAAAATCTCCAACAACACCACTATGTAACATAAGAACAACTCCAAATACAAACTCCAAATAAATACAACTCTAAATAAATACAACTCTCAACAAACAACTCCATGTACACCTCTACCAGGTACTCCAACACAAACACCCACTACATCATCATACACATATGCAAATAAATATACAACTCTAAAAGTAAATAAATACATAAAGCTGACTCTAGCCAGACCCAAATATATAAAGTAGTCTTAAAGTCTATAAAAACCGAAAAAGAAAATTGTGGGACAACCTCTATCCATATCGTCAGGGTGGAGCTCTATCTAGTCCGCGACTCCCTTGCCGCGCTCTGCCTATGCCGCTGCTTCTGAGGAAGTCACTAGGGAGCAACAACGGGTATGAGAACTACTAAACAAGTAGTCCTCAGTGGATAAATCATCGAACCTCCGACCTACCCACCGAGTCTACCAAAAAGGCAAAGTAGGAGAGGATAATAATAAGTATGAATGTACTAGCTGAAATGAAAGGTACGCTACTATGCCCAATGCCAAATGGATAATGTCAAGTGTATGTATCACTGAAAGAAACTACCGGCAACAGTGAAAAGTTCAAAAATCTCAAAAGGCTAGTGCATTCACCCAAATCAAACAAGAACAGGTTCCTGCACCTTCTCTATTTCTGGAGTAGTCTTTCGAAATTGTCGAACTATTCGCGTGACGGCAGATCATCCCCACACTCGTGTATCAAAGATGTCCTCAAATGCAAGATGTCAAATATATGTATGTATGTATCACCGAAAGACAACTGCTAAGATATAACCCAATCAGATAGACCTGTATAAAATCCGGTCCCGGACCTGTATAAAACACGGTCCTGCCTGCACTAGTATCCAGTATCACAGATCTGTATAAAACCCGGTCACGCCTACTTCGAAGTGGCACTCGAGGGGCACGACCCAACTCGAGTAAATAAGCAACTCATGTCAACTATATCAGTATAGCAGGCGAAAGTCATCACTACGCTCAAGGTGAAAACTCTCTATCCACTAATGCAATCCTGGCTCCAAACTGATGCATAACACTAATCGATCAACCGCCCACGATCCACGGTTGCCGAACAACTCCCGAGTGGATAATCTAGTGCTATCCCACCCGACTCAATAACATAACCATACTATTCCCGACTCTGCTCAATACCCTGAGCACAATAAGCATAATATAAAAAGAAGAAATGGTTCTCTCCTAAGTTTTAATCCAGCATGAATAGTATAGCAATATGTAAAAGAGTGTGGCCTATCTAATGTCCAAGCAAGCATGAAATAGTTCCCATACAAAATACATGTAGTTCACCTTCATAAGTCTCAAGTTGAAGCATGATTTATCTAGGTATAGATAATAAACAACATAACCACACAATGCTGAATTTTTGGTTGAGTCGACTTGTAGGCCGCAATTTCGATGTGCTCAATAACCTACCTGTTTGCTTGATGATCTGAGGACCGATCAATCTAATTTTTGGCGAGCACACTCCTCAAGTTCTCAGCTTTCCAATAAACCTGAAATCTCCCAAAATCTCTTGTTGAATTAAAAGTTATTACAAAAACATTACCAGCTGCGCAGAATTTTTGAAATTTGAACAAATAGGAAATGAACTCAAAATCTGCTATACATGTCTCATTAAACTTTAATACAACAGCCCAAACATGATTCCCAAGTTCTCAATCAACTTATAAACATCAAGAGATCCTCAAAAAGCTAATTTTAAACCCTTTAATTCAACTCTTAACCAAAGTATACCAATGCTATCCAAGAATTATGCATATAACGCCAAGCCAAAATTCAACTTGCTATAACTTTCCATTTGAACATAATTACAAGTTGAAACCAAAAGAGGAATTGTTTATCATACTCCTGAGATTACATTTAACCACTTGGATTAATCATAATACCATAATTAACTATGAAATTAAATCCATCATCCAATTAACAAAGGAGAGTGTTCCAACTAAACATGCAAATTTTAGCAATACAAGATCTGAGAAGATGGCTTAAGATAGTATATCAATTACCTTCCAAATTTGGAGATTAAGGTGTCAAAATGCTCCTCTTGAAGTCTAGAAGATTATCCACCATTGAAATTGTGAGGACCCGAATCCCGCGAGAGGATTACTGTTGGATCAACAGCTTCTGGGGGCCTTTGTTGGGTGTTAGAGTTGTTTGTGTGCGTTTCGGAGTCAAGAAATGGACTCAGTGTGTTGAATTGTTCCCGAGTGTAGTCGGAGGTGTCACGCCCCGGGTGTAAACCAAAACCCGGGCCTGTCTACAGATCCGCCGTGCACACGGTATTTCCCGCATACACGAAGCGCCAGTAACCTGCTCAGATATAAGAGATAATAAATAGCATAAAACAGAGCTGAACTAAAAACTAATACATCTCAGACTGAAGCTGGAAATAAAATATAGTACATATGTAAAAAATAATACATCTGTCTCTCCCAGCTCACCAAAAAGATACAAACAGCTGGCTAAAGCCAGACCCAAAAGTAAAGTACAATCGTCTGAGAAAAAATGGTACACCAACAGTCCAGCTAACTCGCTCATCCTGCCTCGAGATCTATCTCCTCAGTCGTCCTCTCTCCTCGACCCGCCGCTGAAAACCCATCAGCACCCGCAGAAGACACTGCAAAACAAAGGAGAAGAAAAAGTGGAAAGAAGAATGGGGGTGAGAACTACCAAAAAACCAGTAGCCTCCCCTAGTGGGTAAAGCCTCAAACTCCGACGCACCCACTAGGTCTACCAGAGGCAAAAAGGGGAAGAAGAGTGGTAAGCAATGAAACTGCAAAAAAAGAAAACTACCACTACTATGCCTCTAAATGCATCAGTAACCAAACTGTCCCGGTAACCCAATCTAACCGCCAGTAAAAACTGGTACTGCCTGCTGTCGCCCTCATCATCGGGCAAGTAATGCCGCGCCGATGTGATAGCAAAAACTCAATAACTGTCTGACCCCCACGCTCCAGAGGGGAACTCCTCCACGCTCCAGAGGGGAACTCGAGGGGAGCTACCCACACGAGGAAAGCATCACCGGGCATATAAAGCCGCGCCGGTGTGATAACCAAACTCAATCACTGTCTGACCCCCACGCTCCAGAGGGGAACTCCCCCATGCTCTAGCGGGGAACTCGAGGGGGGCTACCCACAAGAGGAAAGCATCACCGGGCATGTAAAGCCCCGCCGGTGTGATAACAAAACTCAATCACTGTCAGAAGTATCATAAAAGCAGGACTGGATCACTACAATGCCTAAGTGGAACAAATCCGTCCACTAAAGAAAACCCCAATCCCAAATCTAATGCATAACTACACATACAGTCAACCGCCCAATATCCGCGGTTGCCGCAATACCCACTGTCAACAATCAAGCCCAACAACCGACACCCGGTCAACCGCCCAATATCCGCAGTCGCCGCAATAACCCCCAATCCAAAATCGGGTAAAATAATCTGTATCCGGTCAACCGCCTACTATCCGCGGTAGCCGCAATACCCCACAATCCATAATCAAGTACCACCTGTCCCCGACCCCAAGGTCCCGACTACACTATCCCGAACCCCTGCTCAAACCCGAGCGACAAGAACCACCTGACTAACGAATAAGGAGAAAAGAAGCAAACATGGTTTCTCCTACCTCAAGTTCCAACATGATAGTGTAGCGGTAAGAGATGGCCTAACTAGATGTCCATACAAGCATGCAAAAGTCCCGAGAAGATGGAAAGAGTACAGATATCATTTTCTGACTTATGTTTAGCATGATAACAGTTCCTGACATTCAATATAGCATGATATCCCAAGTCCCATACCGTTCCCACATGAATAGCAAATATTAAACATATAAACCGCTATTCGTCCACAAATAACTATCCACCTATGCATGTCCAAAAATATCCCCAAGTGGTACCCACCATCCAGGTAAATTACATGGCCTCAATATCATAATCAATCCACATGCAAGGTTATGTGCTAACATAGCAATCCACATGTCCAAACCCACATGCATAATTCCAACCCTGATCATGATTAATCAAAATGTCCAATATAGGTATCTCTCTATTAATCCTAGTGGGTATGTCAAAATAGAGGGATATAGCAACCACCCACCTGGAAAAGCGCAATACACAGCTGTAAAAGTCTCCTCGCCGACTAACACTCCTTTTTCCGCAAAGCACCCAAAACTGCGTATCACAGCACCACACACACACACGGCGTACAATTAATCCAAATAATGTACAATAAGCCGCTGTTCAACAACCAGTCCCAAGAATGGCTAAATTTTACCTGCGAGATGAACTTAGAAAAATCCAGAAAATTAACCACTGCGATCCTCGCGGCGAGTCAATCGAAACGAGTACTTGCATGTCCAATTCCGACACCTGTAGGTTAAGAAACAATTAGAACATCGCCGTAAGCCAAAACCTTCACGAACACAAGCATGCGAAAACTCAGTCCCAAAGAAGCTTAATTATCACCTTTGAAGAGTACTCCAAAAATTATGATGAAAATACGGGTACGTTCCTCACGAAGCGTAGATGTCGATCGAGTCCTCATACGTCTCATTCCGATGCCCGAAGACCGAGAAATCACAACAATATTCCACCGTTGTCCAAAACCTCGCAGCGGTACTAGTGTAATATCATAGATTTTGTAACACTTAATACCTCATGCCAATAAATTTTTTGTTTAATGTGACTAATGTAACGGGTTTTACTTAAGTCGACAATTCGGAGGTGCGGGTATTTTTCTGCGATAGAGCTCGGAAAACGGAGAACGGCTGTGCGATCGGATCCGGATTCCGACTTACGGAACTCCCGGAAAGGGGTAGAAAGTGATCGCAATGGCCGGGGGGTGCATCGAAATCCGCGTAAGTGATTTGACACTCTTTCCGAGGAAAAAGAGGGAATTATCTTTATAGAATTATCTTTAAGGAATTATCCCGAAGGATCTTAATTGAGGAATTAATTAAATGAGAAATTAATTAATTGAGGGATTAATTAATTGAGAAATTAATTAATTAGGATTTTAAAATACCCGATGTGGTTTTTGTCGTACGAAAAAGATTATTTTGTATCTTCTCCCGAAAGAAAGAGAGAGAAAAGAAAAAGAAAGACGAAACCCTAACCAGAAGGAAACGAGAGGAAAGGCGAAACCCTAATCGGAAGAGAGCGGTGGAAAAGAAGGTGAAGGCTAAAGAACCCAAACCCTCCCGACGAACGTGCCGAAGCCGGGAGCGTGAACGGATAACCGTCTCCTACGATTAGAGGTAAACTAATTTTATTTTCGTATAGTTTTGCGCGGTTTTTGGGTTTCGGTCTTTCATGGAGTTTAGGAGTAGCCGTTTGCTACCCAACGTATTGCGCCGCGAAGCCCTAGGGCGTCGCCGCGCGACCGTAATGCGCGCCGCACGGGGACGGTGCCCGCGCGGCCGCGGCTAGAGCCGCGCGGGATCAAGCTTCCCGCGTGGCAGCGGCTAGGGTAAACGCCGCGCGGGGCCGGTGCCCGCGCGGCCGCGGCAAACGCCGCGCGGGGCCGGTGCCCGCGTGGCCGCGGCAAGTGCCGCGCGGGCAGGCACCCGCACGGCTGGGGTCCGCGCCGCGCGGGGCCATGCCCGCGTGGCCGCAGCTGGTGCCACGCGGGCGGGCGCCCGCGCGGCGGCGGTACCTGCCGCGCGGGACCTTGCCCACGCAGCTACAGTTTGTGCCACGCGGGCGGGTGCCCGCGCGGCGGCGGCAACACATGCCGCGCGGGACCTTGCCCGCGCGGCTGCAGTTTGTGCCGCGCGGGCGGGTGCCCGCGCGGCGGCGGCAGCGCATGCCGCGCGGGAACTTGCCCGCGCGGCTGTGGTTTGTGCCGCGCGGGCGGGTGCCCGCGTGGCGGCGGCAACGCATGCCGCGCGGGACCTTGCCCGCGCGGCTGCAGTTTGTACCATGCGGGCGGGTGCCCGCGCGGCGGCGGCAGCGCATGCCGCGCGGGAACTTGCCCGCGCGGCTGCGGTTTGTGCCGCGCGGGCTGGTGCCCGCGCGACGGCGGCAGCGCATGCCGCGCGGCTGCGGTTTGTGCTGCGCGGGCGGGTGCCCGCGCGGCTGCGGCAGCGCATGCCGCGCGGGGACTTGCCCGCGCGGCTGCGGTTTGTGCCGTGCGGGCGGGTGCCGCGCGGCGGCGGCAGCACGTGCCGCGCGGGGCCATGCCAGCGCGGCCGCGGCTAATGCCGCGCGGGCGGGCGCCCGCACTGTTGTGGCGCGCGGGGTCGGTGCCCGCGTAACCGCGGAAAGTGCCGCGCGGGTCCGGCGCCCGCGCGGCTGCGTTTTGCGCCGTGCGAGGCTGAGGTCCCCACGGTTGCGGTTGAGACCGCGAGGGGTTGGTGCCCGCGCGGCCGCGGCGTGCGCCGCGCGGAGCTAGGGTCCGCGCGGTCACGACAAATGCCGCGCGGGGGCGGTGCCCGCGCGGCCGTACGGCACGCAACTCCGCGGGGGCGGCCGCGTCGCTCAACGCGCGCGGGCGCCACCGCCGGGTCAAGTTGTCCTTAGTATTTTTGAGTTGTCGGGCTCGGTTTGTCCACTACTATATTGTTGATCTGACCACGGCTCTTTTGGGGACTACTTCTAGGTCCGGGCGTCAACACAGAGCAAGGTTCAGTCTCCGGAGTACGCGTTTCGCATAATCGAGGTGGGTAGGTGTTGGTTATTACCAGTGTGGTGTCATTTTCGAATACTCGTTTGGTAAAGTAGATATGTTGATAGTTTGACTAACCCCATAGCATGTGAATCCCTTTTTATTTGTCAATAAAAGCGGCTGTGGTCGCAGGTGCGTTATACTGTTCTGACTAAAGCGGCTGAGGTCGCAAGGCAAAATAAAATACTCATATTGCTTGCACGCACACCGGCAGTTTGGCCACTGCAGAGGGTGTATTTTTCCGGAAAGATGGTAAGTCGTTTACCCGTGTACCCCACAAGGGGAGGTTAGTTGGGACCCCTCAAGGAGAGGCGGCTGCTACTTGGGCAGTCGAGGGGTTGGAGGCACCAAGAAGATGAGTACGGTATTGGGGTTGGAGCCCAAATTACTATGAATGCTGGGGTAGGTGCCCAGCGGGACTTTCAACAGGGATCTAGCGATACATGAGGGGGAGGGGGAAAGTAAATGCTCCGGTGATTCGGTGTGTTCATTCTATTATTGCGTTTACTTACATGTTTCTGCTTTATCAGTCACTGACAACCCACACTGTGACAGGTTCGAGTAGGGGTGGAATTCGGGACGACGGTGAGGCATCAGTTAGAGGACACTAGCCGAGAGGGCTAGTAAAACGATATGTTACTTTCTTTACTTTTGGTTATTTAGTTACACAATGGTTAGTTTAGTTGTGGTTCATTTACTGTGGTTTCTGATGGATGTTGGGATGAGGATTATCTTGTAATTAACTGGTGGATGTTAGGATGTGTAATTGCGGCTTGTTTTCAAATACAAACCGGTTTCAAAAGTGTTTTCAAAGCAAGTGCCGTGTGGGCGCCGATTTTAAAACCCGTGGATTTATCCTTTTAAGTTAATCGCCGCACAAAGAGTTTGCGAAAACGTTTTAAGAAAATCGGGTGTCGTGTGGGCATCGATTTTCAAAACCCATAGGTTTATGCTATAGTCTTATAGAATAGTGGTGATGATGTGATATAGTATAATCTCTCCTCTTTGCGTGTCATGTTTGGAATGGTTAAAGTATTCGACTTGTTGGCAACGCCGTGCATATACAAAGGAGACTCCGCCCGTTTGGGGAGTGAATTTGTATATGCGGCGGGTCTGATATGCGCCGAAGGCAAGGTTGAGTAAAATATTTTAGAAAAAAAAAATGGGTACGTTTTTCCGCAATGTTAGAACCTCCGGGGCGTGACAGATTTTATGGTATCAGAGAAAACAACTTTAACCAAGGTGATCATGACCAACATCCACAGAATGTAATGACACAAGTGACTAACTAAGTTGATAACCAAAGTATAGGTGTGTCACGTACGAGCGTGAGCGCGGGGAAAAAAAGGGATAGAGTCCCAGTGTTCGTAGGTGAAGGGGCTATACCAATTAAGTCTAAAACTAACTTGGTTTCTTTGTATGCACGGTTACTGGCCCGAAACTGCTCTTCAATCGATGGTGCAGAAGAGGATACGACGGTTCCGACAAAAGTGGAGAAGCGACTACTCCAACAACGAATTACGCGACATGGCTTAGCGCTTTCCCTTGTTTTAGGAAAGACGAACCCCACACGGCTCGCCTTCACAAGGATGGTCTACATAGCGACACTATTCGGGTAATACCGACGGTGGGTTTACCTGCTTACCGAGAAGTGATCGACTGGACCACTATGGTAGGGCGGGAATTGGCCGTTCCACGCACCCGGCAGAAGGATCATGAACCTGCCGGGGGCCGAAAACGACCCCAGCCATAACCTGGGAATGACTTTCCCAACGGGAGCCAACCTCCACAGTATCCGAAGATGCCACAAGGAATCTGAAGCACGTCAGACAAGGGAATCGATACGTCATGGAGTATCGACAAGAATAGGTAAGGTTGACCAATTGTGTTTCCTTTGTTATAAGGGATGAAGCACACAAGGCCCGCCTCTTCGTAGATGGATTGCGGAGCAATATTTTTGAAATTGTGCAAGCGGTGGAACTTCACACCTTCCAGAAAGTGGTGGATAGGGCCACCCTAGTGGAGCGCGGATTCGTGGTGACGCGCGCCCGGCGAGAGGACTCGGAGTACAATAAGGACAAGAAACGACCCCAGCCCTTCTTCGGAGGGGGATTTTCTAGCAGGGACCGGCCATACATCACCTACAGAGGGGCACCCCGGGGGATTATTCGTTTCAGGAAGCACGACCATTGCTTCTAATATGACAAACTGGGACAGTTCCGCTTTAACTGCCCCGAACCCGGGAACAATTCTTCGGAGCCGTGACACGGGTGAGAGGTCTTATGCGACGACACGATAAAGGACGCCCTACCCGAGGGAAGTAGTAGCAGGAAAGACCCTTACGAAGAGTAATGTTGGTCTTGACCCCAGGAGAAACCTTAGAAGCAAATACTTTGTACATTCCTGTCCAATAAGGATGCGAAGACTTAGTTGTCTTTGGTGTTGGCCATTTATTTATGGGTCAAATAGGTCCAACTTCTTGCCTCGAGACAATAGGCCCAATAAGTTGAGTGGGGTGAGCCCAATAAGTTGAGTGGGGCTGCGGTCCACAACAGACCTAACGGCAAGAGACCCAGCAAAAGACCTAACGTCCAGGTGGGTTGAGTCCGGTCGAGATCCGTGGCGCTGTGTCTGTACGCTTTTAGTGTATTGGTTGCATATCTCTAAAAGCTCGAGCTTTCGGGGTTAATGGTTAGCGCCAACGATCCGACATTTAGGACTTAGTGGCGTCACTGCTAAGAGAATTCGAAGGGATACTCGGAAAGGATGGGCTTACCGAGTAACAGGTGCTAGTCGATTGTGAGAGATCGAGCGTGCCGTCTTGGGGCACACCCGTTCTATTCATACGGAAGAAGGACGGGAGTCTACGATTGTACATCGACAATCGGGGAATGGATAAGATCATAGTAAAGGACAATACCCTCACCTCGGATGGAGGATCTATTCGACCAACTACCAGGAGCGACGGCGTCTTCAAAGATTGATCTGCTGTCCGGCTATCGCCAGGTTACAGTCCGGAGTGATGACATACCGAAACAGTCCTTCGAACTCGGTATGGTCATTACGAGTTTACGGTTATACCGTTTGGACTCATTGTCGCTCCAGCGGTGTTCATGAAGGTGATGAACAGGATCATGGAACCTTTCTTAGACCAGTTTGTAGTGGTCTTTATAGATGACATCCCGATCTACGCTCGCACAGACAAAGAGCACGAGGAACACTGGCGAGTGATCCTCCAGACCCTCCGGTACCAGAAAGTGTATGCCAAACTCAAAAGGGGTGAGTTCTGGCTCCGTGAGGTAGACTTGTTGGGACACATAGTCTCAGTGTCGGGAATAGTGGGGGACCCGAGGAAGATAGAATCCGTGACCGACTAGGCTCGGCCAACGACGGGGACAGAAATCCGAAGTTTCCTCGGGCTAGCAGGATACTACCGACGCTTCTTGGAAGGCTTTTCAAAGATAGCCACTCCCCTTACTCGACTAACCCAGAAAGGGGAGAAATTCGTCTGGACGGCTCAATGCTAGAAGAGCTTCGAGGAGCTTAAGGACAGACTCACGCGGGCACCGGTACTCACGTTGCCACAGCCCGGTGAGGATTACGAGATCTACTATGATGCATCTCGAAGTGGACTGGGAAGCGTGTTGATGCAACAGGGGAAAGTCATCGCATATGCATCAAGACAGCTCAAGGATTATGAGCGGAACCATCCTACACATGACTTGGAGCTCGCGGCAGTCGTGTTTGCGTTAAAGCTCTGGAGGCACTACCTCTACGGGGCGCACTGTAATGTGTACTCCGACCACCAGAGCCTCAAATACTTGTTTACGCAAAAGGAGTTGAACTTATGGCAACGACGGTGGTTGGAACTACTGAAGGACTACGATTTGTCCATTCATTACCACCCCGGAAAGGCAAACGTGGTGGCCGAAGCCTTGAGCCGGAAGGGACAAGCGAGGGAGACGGCACTGAGCGCCCTTACCCAACAGGATCGGCTAATTGTACAATTCTCACAACTGAGACAGGAGGTAGTGCCAGCAGGAGAAGTTGCGAAATTTCTATCCTTGGTAATAAAGCCTACGCTGACAGAGAGGATCGCAGAAGGCCAAGCGACGGACTCACAACTACAGCAGGTGCGGGACAGGTCATCCTCCGAACCAGGTGGGGATTTTGTGATCGGCGTTGACGACGTGTTGAGGTTCCGGGGAAGAGTCTGCGTGCCTGAAGTGCCGGAATTAAGGAAAGAAATTCTGGCAGAAGCGCATAACGCCCCCCTACACTGCGCATCCCGGAGGTACAAAAATGTACAGAGACCTGAGACAGACCTTTTGGTGGCCTAAATTAAAGAACGGTGTGGCGCAGTTCGTGGCACGATGTTTGGTGTGCCACTAGGTGAAGGCAGAACACCAGCGACCGGCAGGAAAACTACAACCGTTGCCCATACCGGAGTGGAAATGGGAACGGATCACCATGGATTTTGTGACCGGTTTTCCACAATCGCAACAAGGACACGACGCGATATGGGTCATTGTGGGCCGTCTGACGAAATCGGCCCACTTTATACCGATTCACACGACGTGGAGTAGAGATCGGCTGGCGCAGACCTATATCGACGAGGTGTGAGGTTGCATGGAGTACCATCATCCATAACCTCGGACAGGGACACACGCTTCGTGTCAAACTTTTGGCGGAGTCTGCAGTAGGCATTGGGGACCAAGCTGGAGTTTAGCACGGCATTTCTCCCGCAGACGGACGGGCAATCGGAACGAGTGATCCATATTCTCGAAGATATGCTTCGAGCTTGTGTGCTAAGCCTGGGGGAGGGGTGGTCGCGTTACCTACCCCTCGTGGAATTTGCTTACAATAATAGCTATCAGGCTAGTATTCAGATGGCCCTGTACGAAGCCTTGTACAGACGTCGGTGTCGATAGCCCATTTGCTGGGACGACTTAGGAGAGCGGAAGCTCTTGGGGCTAGACCTCGTAGAGGAAACAGAAGCAAAGGTGCGCCTTATCAGGCAGCGGTTGTTGACCGCCCAGAGCCGGCAGAAAGGTTACGCGGACCAGAGGCGACGGGAATTAGAATTTTCAGTAGGGGAATCATGTGTTGTTACGCGTGTCACCGTCTAAGGGGACAAGACGGTTCAGCATACGAGGGAAGTTGAGCCCACGGTATGTGGGACCGTTCGAAATCTTGGAGCGTATGGGCCCGGTGGCGTACCGGTTAGCATTACCGCCAAATCTTGAACGGGTGCATAACGTTTTCCACTTTTCGATGCTCCGGAAGTACTTATCTGATCCGTCGCACGTCCTTGACGCATCGGCCGTTGAACTGCGGGAAGACTTGAGCTTCGAAGAAACGCCGATGCGGATCTTGGCAAGAGAAGAAAAGAACCTTCGGAACCGGACGATCCTGTACGTAAAGGTGCAATAGAGTAACCACGAGGAGCGCGAGGCGACGTGGGAACTTGAAACAAAAATGAGAGAGTGTTACCCCAAGTTATTTAGCGAGGAGTGAGATTAAGTTTCGAGGACGAAACTTCTTTTAAGAGGTGAGTGGTGTAATATCATAGATTTTGTAACACTTAATACCTCCTGCTAATAAAGTTTCCGTTTAATGTGACTAATGTAACGGGTTTTACTTAAGTCGATAATTCGGAGGTGCGGGTATTTTTCTGCGATAGAGCTCGGAAAACGGCAGTGCGATCGGATCCGGATTCTAACTTACGGAACTCCCGGAAAGGGGTAGAAAGTGATCGCAATGGCCGGAGGGTGCATCGAAATCCGCGTAAGTGATTTGGCACGCTTTCCGAGGAAAAAGAGGGAATTATCTTTATAGAATTATCTTTAAGGAATTATCCCGAAGGATCTTAATTGAGGAATTAATTAATTGAGAAATTAATTAATTGAGGGATTAATTGATTGAGAAATTAATTAATTAGGATTTTAAAATACCCGATGTGGTTTTTGTCGTACGAAAAAGATTATTTTGTATCTTCTCCCGAAAGAAAGAGAGAGAAAAGGAAAAGAAAGACGAAACCCTAACCGGAAGGAAATGAGAGGAAAGGCGAAACCCTAATCGGAAGAGAGCGGTGGAAAAGAAGGTGAAGGCTAAAGGACCCAAACCATCCCGACGAACATGCCGAAGCTGGGAGCGTGAACGGATAACCGTCTCCTACGATTAGAGGTAAACTAATTTTATTTTCGTATAGTTTCGCACGGTTTTTGGGTTTCGGTCTTTCATGGAGTTTAGGAGTAGCCGTTTGCTACCCAACGTATCGCGCCGCGAAGCCCTAGGGAATCGCTGCGCGACCGTAATGAGCGTCGCGCGGGGACGGCGCCCGCGCGGCCGCGGCTAGAGCCGCGCGGGATCAAGCTTCCCGCGTGGCCGTGGCTAGGGTAAACGCCGTGCAGGGCCGGTGCCCGCGCGGCAGCGGCAAACGCCGCGCTGGGCCAGTGCCCGTGCGGCCGCGGCAAGTGCCGCGCGGGCAGGTACCCGCGCGGCTGGGGCGCGCGCCGCGTGGGGCCAAGCCCGCGCGGCCGCAGCTGGTGCCGCGCGGGCGGGCGCCCGCGCGGCGGCGATACCTGCCGCGCGGGACCTTGCCCGCGCGGCGGCGGCAACGCATGCCGCGCGGGACCTTGCCCGCGCGGCGGCGGCAGCGCATGCCACGCGAGAACTTGCCCGCGCGGCTGCGGTTTGTTCCGCGTGGGCGGGTGCTCGCGCGGCTGCGGCAGCGCATGCCGCGCGGGGACTTGCACGCGCGGCTGCGGCAGCGCATGCCGCGCGGGGACTTGCCCGTGCGGCTGCGGTTTGTGCCGCACGGGCGGGTGCCGCGCGGCGGCGGCAGCACGTGCCGCGCGGGGCCATGCCCGCGCGGCCGCGGCTAATGTCGCGCGGGCGGGCGCCCGCGCGGGGTCGGTGCCCGCGCGGCCGCGGCAAGTGCTGCGCGACCGCGGTTTGCGCCGTACGGGGCTGAGGTCCCCACGGTTGCGGTTGAGACCGCGCGGGGTTGGTTCCCGCGCGGCCGCGGCGTGCGTCGCGTGGAGCTAGGGTCCGCGCATTTACGACAAATGCCGCGCGGGGCCGGTGCCCGCGCGATCGTACGACACGCAACTCCGCGGGGGCGGCCGCGTCGCTCAACGCGCGCGGGTGCCACCGCCGGGTCAAGTTGTCCTTAGTATTTTTGAGTTGTCAGGCTCGGTTTGTCCACTATTATATTGTTGATCTGACCACGGCTCTTTTGGGGACTACTTCTAGGTCCGGGCGTCAACAGAGAGCAAGGTTCGGTCTCCGGAGTACGCGTTTCGCATAATCGAGGTGGGTAGGTGTTGGTTATTACCGGTGTGGTGTCATTTTCGAATACTCGTTTGATAAAGTAGATATGTTGATAGTTTGACTAACCCCATAGCATGTGAATCCCTTTTTATTTGTCAATAAAAGCGGCTGCGGTCGCAGGTGCGTTATTCTGTTCTGACTAAAGCGGCTGAGGTCGCAAGGCAAAATAAAATACTCATATTGCTTGCACGCGCACCGGCAGTTTGGCCACTGCAGAGGGTGTATTTTTCCGGAAAGATGGTAAGTCGTTTACCCGTGTACCCCACAAGGGGAGGTTAGTGGGGACCCCTCAAGGAGAGGCGGCTGCTACTTGGGCAGTCGAGGGGTTGGAGGCACCAAGAAGATGAGTACGGTATTGGGGTTGGGCCCAAATTACTATGAATGCTGGGGTAGGTGCCCATCGGGACTTTCAACAGGGATCTAGCGATACATGAGGGGGAGGGGGAAAGTAAATGCTCCGGTGATTCGGTGTGTTCATTCTATTATTGCATTTACTTACATGTTTCTACTTTATCTCTCACTGACAACCCACACTGTGACAGGTTCGAGTAGGGGTGGAATTCGGGACGACGGTGAGGCATCAGTTAGAGGACACTAGTCGAGAGGGCTAGTAAAACGATACGTTACTTTCTTTACTTTTGGTTATTTAGTTACACTATGGTTAGTTTAGTTGTGGTTCATTTACTGTGGTTTCTGATGGATGTTGGGATGAGGATTATCTTGTAATTAACTGGTGGATGTTAGGATGTGTAATAGCGGCTTGTTTTCAAATACAAACCGGTTTAAAAAGTATTTTCAAAGCAAGTGCCGTGTGGGCGCCGATTTTAAAACCCGTGGATTTATCCTTTCAAGTTAATCGCCGCACAAAGAGTTTGCGAAAACGTTTTAAGAAAACCGGGTGTCGTGTGGGCACCGATTTTCAAAACCCATGGGTTTATGCTATAGTCTTATAGAATAGTGGTGATGATGTGATATAGTATAATCTCTCCTCTTTGCGTGTCATGTTTGGAATGGTTAAAGTATTCGACTTGTTGGCAACGCCGTGCATATACAAAGGAGACTCCGCCCGTTTGGGGAGTGAATTTGTATATGCGGCGGGTCTGATACGCGCCGGAGGCAAGGTTGAGTAAAATATTTCAGAAAAAAAAAATGGGTACGTTTTTCCGCAATGTTAGAACCTCCGGGGCGTGACAACTAGGGGTCAAAACATACCTCGGGAACCATTCCAAAAGCCCAAAATGAGGCAAAGAGATTAAGATGGAAATCGAAGGCGTACCTCTCGTGAACGCGCTGTCTCAAGAATCGTCGAAAAATTTCTTCGGTACAGTACAGAGGGCTTCTCGGACTGAAAAGCGATGAAAACGGGCCGAAAAAGAGGAACGTCGAGGCGCACTGTAAAACCAAGATCGCCGTTGCCGAGCCTCCAAAAATCCTGGGGATCCACCGCGAGATCAAAAACATCAAGAGGAACAAGTTTTCAAAGGGGCTCTCCCTTTCAATCCCTCTTTAAGACTCGGAAATAGCAGAAAAAAGAGAGGGGGAGGGGTTTAAATAGGCCCAGCCCAGCCCACATGGGCTTCCGTATTCGGGCGCCGGATTCGGGTGCCCGAATCCGGCCCACGACCCAACACTGTGTGCGCCTAAAACTCCCTCGGCGCGCTATGTCACCCTGCTCTGCACCCCGCGCGCCCGGCGCACGCGCGCCCGCCAATCTTGGCGTGCCGGGTGGCGACGCGGTCCAAGGCGGGAACCATGGGCCGCGGTTCACGCCGGATCCGCCGGGTCACTGCGCCCGCCAATGAGCGGGCGACACGTGGCCAGGGCGGTCCATCGTGCGCCGCGCCCGCGCACCTATCGCGCGTGCGTTCACCGGCCAATCCTTGCGCGCCACGTGTCACCGCCTCCACTCGCTGCGCCCGGTGCACGAACCCGAAGCACCCGCCGAACCGGAAGCCGCCACGTGTCCCCAGCATGCCCAATGGGGAGCCGCCACGTGGCACACCAACCCAGAACACCGCGCCTGCCCGCGCGCCTGCCCGGCCCGCTCACCTGCCCGCGCTCGCTCCCGTGGGCCGAGCCCACTGCGCCGCCTCTCAAGCTCCGCCACGTGGCATACGGCACCACTAGAAAGCCGCCACGTGGCACACTCCACGGTCCACCGATCCACCGTGCACCCGAAAATACTGAAAACTTCCGGGTGTCCGTTTTTGGGCGTCCGGACTCAGAAAAATACGTTCAAGTAGTCGATTTCCATCGTTTTTTCACACTGAATCCAAATCCGATGTCTATTTCGCGCAAAACCACTTCTAAATTTTGACGGGTGCCTTCGACTACACTCGGGATCAATTCAACACACTGAGTCCATCTCTTGAGTCCGAAACGCACCCAAACAACTCTAACACCCAACAAAGGCCTCCAGAAGCTGTTGATCTAATAGTAATCCTCTTGTGAAAATTCGGGTCCTCACATCCTCCCCCACTAAAAGAAAGTTTCGTCCTCAAAACTAAAGTCATTCCTCAAACCGGAACCTCAACCAAGTAGGGGGGTAGATATCCAATCATCCACAACTCAAGCTCCCAAGGCTGTCTAATACCTCCTCCAGAGACGCGAAGCAATCCTCGGGTCTCTATCTGATACAAAATAGAGGCGGGCACTCCAGAAAACCGCACCACCTCATCCAAGTACAGCTGGGCTAACCGCTCGAGTTACCAAGTAGTCTGCATCGGCAAAAGCATCCGCTTCTCCCAAGGCCCCCGGTAATCCAACCACATGTCCATCGCCACAAAAGCTCGATCCGAGTACCTCCGTACTCCCGAGGTATCCAATAAAAGTCCCCCAACTGATCGCGCAGACTCTGATCTCTAATCCTTAAACCGTCGTGATGTAAAAGCAATTCCCCAACTCTCCTGCATCAACACGCAGCCATAAACGGTCGAGAAAACCAGATTGCAAATCCATCTTCGAGAAGACCCAGGACCCTTGCGGCTAGTAAATCAAATCCTCCATGCTCGACAAAAGGGTACTTGTTCTGGATGGTCACTTCATCCAATTTTCGATAATCCACACAGAGAGCCGAAGTGAACCATCCTCCCACCTCACGAATAGCACCGGCGCCCCCAAAGGCGACACACTTGGTCTGACAAAATTCCCCATCCATCGAATCCTGGAGTTGTGTCCTCAACTCCCAAACTGGTGGCATGCTAGACAACTCCGATAGGGGAACATCCGGGAACTTGCAACCAAAGCGGGTATCCCCGTGTCCCGGCGCCGCCGTAGGTCCCTCAACCACACCAGCCAAAAAGGCTACGCATCCACTGCGAATCATCTGTCTCGCTCGCGAAGTCCAACCCATACAGGCGAAGAAAGCCCTATGGCGTCCCGTGGTACAACAACCCATCCTGGCCTGGCTCCCAAGAAAACCGTCCTCGCGGCACCATCAACCGTCGTGAAAAGAGTGGAGAAGAAACCGAACCAGCCAAACCATCCTAAGTACCACAATCCAAGTCTCGCGGCTGTGTCAAGACCATCAGGTCTACCGGCACAATCCAGGACTCCAACTGCACCGGGCAGGACCAACAACATCCCTCCACGTGCAAGGTGTGATCGGAAATCTGAACCTCCCGTGCACGTAGTATCCATCCTACCCCTAACTCATGCTGCTGAAATATAATCATACCTGCGATAACCAAATCCTCTGCCGTGGCGCCCTGCAACCGGGCGGCACGGCTCATCCGTCGATGCAGGTGGTCGTCGCTCAGTTTGCCTGCCAAATCACATCTAACCACACAAAGGGAGCACGACCTCCGCCTCTGCTCACCCTGGGCGACAAAAGTGGCCCTCCTCAGGTAACACATCCATGCCACCGCTGCTGCCAATACTGATGCTGGTGCTGCCATCGGAGTCCGCACGATCTCTGGCGTCTCAGAAATCCACTATCCTGGGAAAAGAAATCGGGAATGCTTCCTCCGACCGATCTGTCCTCCATCACCCGACGCCAATCGCCTCAATCAGAACTCGCCTCTGGCGGCAGATCCCAATCCAAAGGAACTACAATGCCACGCTCCATACCCGGCGTCTACCCCAATGAGGCGTCCTAAATTCGTAATGGTGGGACCCAACGAGCTAAAAGGTATCCTGGCGCAATCCACTCTCAGACACACATATCCCATGCGCCTCGTCCCTCTACACATGGAGCGCGCAGTTCAGCAACTGCGTTAACTCTTGACACAAAGAGGCTTCCAAGTACTCTCTCCATCCCCACCGAACACGACCCTGCCTCCAAAGGTTCCATACTCAAACCCACAAATCGGGGTGACTCATCCGCCAAAGCTGGCTTACTCGATCGATGTAGTCCCACAGCTTACCCGCTGTCAACTGTCCACCCTGCCTCGGTACCCTAGTACTAAACGTCGGCACGAAGGGGGCTACTCGCTACTCCGACAACTGTGTCACCGCTCCAACAACTGTGTCACTGCTCCGACAACTGTGTCACTGCGCTGCTGCCCACACCGCCGCTGATCAGCCTCAAACACTCCTACCCTTCGGGTCCGGAGCTCTCAGACTCCAATCTGGATATCCGGCCCGAAACAACCAGCTCAGACCCAACTGCTGCACCAAGGTGCACCCGGGTCAGGGCCCAGCGTCGGGGAGAAACCGAACGCCACGACAAAACCGCAAATCAGCACACCCCAAACACACGACCCAATCTAGCGAAAGTCAAAGACATCCCCCTATTTCTGTAAATTTATGTTGTCTGCAGCCAACATAACTGTCCCATAGAAATAGGATATGTCGATCCCTCTTCACTCACAGGAAGAGTCAAATAAATAAATCACCGACTTTCGCAAAATGTCGCGTCTCTCACGCCCTAACATCCTAGGGTCCGCCAAAAGCCTATGGTTTTCTATGTCCCAACAGACCTATCCCTAAGCTCTGATACCACATAATCTGTCACGCCCCGGGTGTAAACCAAAACCCGGGCCCGTCTACAGATCCGCCGTGCACGCGGTATTTCCCGCGTACACGAAGCGCCAGTAACCTTCTCAGATATAAGAGATAATAAAGAGCATAAAACAGAGCTGAACTAAAAACTAATACATCTCAGACTGAAGCTGGAAATAAAATACAGTACATCTGTAAAAAATAATACATCTGTCTCTCCCAGCTCACCAAAAAGATACAAACAGCTGGCTAAAGCCAGACCCAAAAGTAAAGTACAATCGTCTGAGGAAAAATGGTACACCAACAGTCCAGCTAACTCGCTCATCCTGCCTCGAGATCTATCTCCTCAGTCGTCCTCTCTCCTCGACCCGCCGCTGAAAACCCATCAGCACCCGCAGAAGACACTGCAAAACAAAGGAGAAGAAAAAGTGGAAAGAAGAATGGGGGTGAGAACTACCAAAAAACCAGTAGCCTCCCCTAGTGGGTAAAGCCTCAAACTCCGACGCACCCACTAGGTCTACCAGAGGCAAAAAGGGGAAGAAGAGTGGTAAGCAATGAAACTGCAAAAAAAGAAAACTACCACTACTATGCCTCTAAATGCATCAGTAACCAAACTGTCCCGGTAACCCAATCTAACCGCCAGTAAAAACTGGTACTGCCTGCTGTCGCCCTCATCATCGGGCAAGTAATGCCGCGCCGATGTGATAGCAAAAACTCAATAACTGTCTGACCCCCACGCTCCAGAGGGGAACTCCTCCACGCTCCAGAGGGGAACTCGAGGGGAGCTACCCACACGAGGAAAGCATCACCGGGCATATAAAGCCGCGCCGGTGTGATAACCAAACTCAATCACTGTCTGACCCCCACGCTCCAGAGGGGAACTCCCCCATGCTCTAGCGGGGAACTCGAGGGGGGCTACCCACAAGAGGAAAGCATCACCGGGCATGTAAAGCCCCGCCGGTGTGATAACAAAACTCAATCACTGTCAGAAGTATCATAAAAGCAGGACTGGATCACTACAATGCCTAAGTAGAACAAATCCCTCCACTAAAGAAAACCCCGATCCCAAATCTGATGCATAACTACACATACGGTCAATCGCCCAATATCCGCGGTTGCCGCAATACCCACTGTCAACAATCAAGCCCAACAACCGACACCCGGTCAACCGCCCAATATCCGCGGTCGCCGCAATAACCCCCAATCCAAAATCGGATAAAATAATCTGTATCCGATCAACCGCCTACTATTCGCGGTAGCCGAGCAACAAGAACCACCTGTCCCCGACCCCAAGGTCCCGACTACACTATCCCGTACCCCTGCTCAAACCCGAGCAACAAGAACCACCTGACTAACGAATAAGGAGAAAAGAAGCAAACATGGTTTCTCCTAAGTCAAGTTCCAACATGATAGTGTAGCGGTAAGAGATGGCCTAACTAGATGTCCATACAAGCATGTAAAAGTCCCGAGAAGATGGAAAGAGTACAGATATCATTTTCTGACTTATGTTTAGCATGATAACAGTTCCTGACATTTAATATAGCATGATATACCAAGTCCCATACCATTCCCACATGAATAGCAAATATTAAACATATAAACCGCTATTCGTCCACAAATAACTATCCACCTATGCATGTCCAAAAATATCCCCAAGTGGTACCCACCATCCAGGTAAATTACATGGCCTCAATATCATAATCAATCCACATTCAAGGTTATGTGCAAATATAGCAATCCACATGTCCAAACCCACATGCATAATTCCAACCCCGATCATGATTAATCAAAATGTTCAATATAGGGATCTCTCTAATATTCCTCGTGGGTATGTCAAAATAGAGGGATATAGTAACCACCCACCTGGAAAAGCGCAATCCACAGCTGTAAAAGTCTCCTCGCTGACTAACACTCTTTTTTTCGCAAAGCACCCAAAACTGCGTATCACAGCACCACACACACTCACGGCGTACAATTAATCCAAATAATGTACAATAAGCCGTTGTTCAACAACCAGTCCCAAGAATGGCTAAATTTTACCTGCGAGATGAACTCAAAAAAATCAAGAAAAATAACCGCTGCGATCCTCGCGGCGAGCCGATCGAAACGAGTACTTGTACGTCCAATTCCGACCCCTGTAGGTCAAGAAACAATTAGAACATCGCCGTAAGCCAAAACCTTCACGAACACAAGCCTGCAGAAACTCAGTCCCAAAGAAGATTAATTATCACCTTCGAAGAGTCCTCCAAAAATTCCAGTAAAAATACGGGTGTGTTCCTCACGAAGCGTAGATGTCGATCGAGTCCTCATACGTCTCATTCCGATGCCCGAAAACTGAGAAATCACAACAATATTCCACCGTTGTCCAAAACCTCGCAGTGGTACTAGGGGTCAAAAGATACCTCAGGAACCATGCCAAAAACCCAAAATGAGGCAAAGAGATCTACACAGAAATCAAAGGCGTACCTCTTGTGAACGCGTCGTCGTAAGAATCGTAGAAAAATTCCTTTGGTACAGCACAGAGGGCTTCTCGGACTGAAAAGCGGCGAAAACGGGCCGAAAAAGAGGAACGTCGAGGCGCACTGTAAAACCAAGATCGCCGTTGCCGAGCCTCCAAAAATCTTGGGAATCCACTGCGAGATAAAAAACATCAAGAGGAACAAGTTTTTAAAGGGGCTCTCCCTCTCAATCCCTCTCTAAGACTCAGAAAGAGCAGAAAAAAGAGAGGGGGAGGGGTTTAAATAGGCCTAGCCCAGCCCACATGGGCTTCCGGATTCAGGCGCCGGATTCGGGCGCCCGAATCCGGCCCACGGCACAACACTGTGCGCGCCCGAAACACCCTCGGCGCCCCACGTCACCTTGCTCCGCACCCCGCGCGCCCGGCACACGCGCGCCCGCCAATCGCGGCGCGCCGTGTGGCAACGCGGTCTACGGCGGGAACCGTGGGCCACGGTTCACACCGGATCCGCCGGGTCACTGCCCCCGCCAATGAGCGGTCGACACGTGGCCCGGGCGGTCCATCGTGCGCCGCGCCCGTGCACCTTTCGTGCGTGCGTTGACCGGCCATTCCCCGCGCGCCACGTGTCACCGCCTCCACTCGCTGCGCCCGGTGCACTCACCCGATGCACCCGCCTAACCCGAAGCCGCCACGTGTCCCCAACGTGCCCAATGGGGAGCCGCCATGTGGCACACCAACCCAGAACACCGCGCCTGCCCGGCCCGCGCACCTGCCCGCGCTCGCTCCCGTGGGCAGAGCCCACTGCGCCGCCTCTCAAGCTCCTCCACGTGGCATACGGCACCACTAGAAAGCTGCCATGTGGCACACTCCACGGTCCATCGGTCCACCGTGCACCCGAAAACTCTGAAAACTTTCGGGTGTCCGTTTTCGGGCGTCCGGACTCAGAAAAATACGTTCAAGTAGTTGATTTCCATCGTTTTTCCGCGCTAAATCCAAATCCGATGTCTATTTCACGCAAAACCACTTCTAAATTTCGACGGGTGCCTTCGACTACACTCAGGATCAATTCAACACACTGAGTCCATCTCTTGAGTCTGAAACACACCCAAACAACTCTAACACCCAACAAAGGCCTCCAGAAGCTGTTGATCCAACAGTAATCCTCTTGTGGAAATTCGTGTCCTCACAGGAGGCACCCGTCGAAATTTTAGAAGTGGTTTTGCGTGAAACGGACATCGGATTTGGATTCCGCACGGAAAAATGATAGAAATCGACTACTTGAATGTATTTTTCTGAGTCCGGACGCCCAAAAACGGACACCCGGAAGTTTTCAGTGTTTTTGGGTGCACGGTGGACCGGTGGACCGAGGGGTGTGCCACGTGGCAGCTTTCTAGTGGTGTCGTACGCCACGTGGCGGAGCGGGAGAGGCGGCGCAGTGGGCTCGGCCCACGGGAGCTGGCGCGGGCCGGGCAGGCGCGTGGGCAGGGCGCGCGCGCTGGCGCGGTGCAGCAGAGCGGATGTGCCACGTGGCGGATTCCCATTTGCAGGCTGAGGACACGTGGCAGCTGCGGGTTGGCTGGTTTTGTGAGCGCGGTCCACGGAGAGGCGCGGGGTGGCGCATGGACCGGGCGGGACACGTGGCGGCTTTCGGTTGGCGGGCTCACGAAGGCGGGGTCCACGGAGGTGCACGGGGGCGCCTCAGGGAGCGTGCGTGGCAGGGCGCCAGGCGGCGTGGCAGGCGGCACGTGGCCACGGTCGGGCGGCCTGTCAGGGCTGGCCATGTGGCGCCCTGCCATTGGCGGGCGCCACCCACCACCTTGACCGGGCGTGGGCCACGTGGCACGTTCTGCGTGGCCGGGACCGCTGTCCGCTGTTCGGGGCCACGTGGCGCAAGGATGAGGTTTCGGGCGCTCCGTGTTTGGGCTCTCGCAGCGGATTCGGGCGCCCGAATTTGGTCCGAGCGCCCGAATCCGGGGACCCAGAGGGAATTTTTGGAATTCTTTTGGTGGGCCTATAAATAGGCCCCTTTGGAGCTCCGTTTCTAGGTTTTTCTGGCCTGTTTCTCTAGGGGATTTCTACAAAGAACTTATTCATCTTCCTTCCCTCCACCCTTTGATGGAGTTCTAGGATTTTTGGAGGTTGCTACATCGACGTTTTTGATTTTGCGGCGCACATCGACGCTTTTTCTCCGGCGACCCTTCCCGTCTCGTTTCGATGCGCGGACTCCCCCGGGCTACCCCGAAGGAATTTTTCGACGATTCTTGCGCCATTGTTTTCATGACAGGTAGGGCTACGATCGATTCCTGTGTTTACAGTTTCCTTCCATTATGAGGTTTTCTTGGGCTTTTCGGATCATTTTGTGACCTCTTTTTATGGGGCGGAGTTTTGGACAGCATTGGAGTTTTTATGGGTTTTCTCCGCGCTCGAGCGACGGATTGAGATGTGCAAGTACTCGATTCATATCTACGCGACGCAAGGAACATCACCGTGATTTTTATGGAATTTTTGGAGGTTGGCACGAAGGTGAAAATCCTACTTTTTCTGGGTGGATTATTACAGACTTGTGTTTTGGGAGTTTTGCGGGTACCGCGGTGTTTATTTTGTATCTTGACCTACAGGTGTCGGATTTGGACGTGCAAGTACTCGTTTCGATCGGCTAGCTGCGAGGATCGCAGCGGTTATTTTCTGGATTTTTTTGAGTTCTTCTCATAGGTAAAATTTGGCCATTTTCAGGACTGGTTGTATGGACAGCGGGTTATTGTGCATTCTTGGTTTAAGTGGTCGCCGTTTGGGTTACATTTGCAGTGGGCCGTGTTTACCGGGAGTGAGGGCGTGTTTGCGCTGTGCTTCGCGTGCTGTGCGATCGAGGTGGGTGGTTGCTTTATCCCTCTATTTCTGACATACTCACTAGGAATATTAGAGAGATCCTTTTATTGGACTTATTGATTGATCAATACTCGTGATTGGGATTATGCATGCGGGTTTGGACATATGGATTGCTATGTTAGCACATAACCTTGCATGTAGATTTGTTTATAATATTGAGGCCATGTAATTTACCTGGATGGTGGGTACCACTTGGGGGTGTTTTTGGACATGCATAGGTGGATAGTTTATTTGTGGGCGAGTAGCGGTTTATATGAGATATATGATTAATATTTGCTATTCATGTGAGAACAGTTATAGGACTTGGGATATCATGCTATATTGAATGCCAGGAATTGTTATCATGCTAAAACATAAGTCAGAAAATAATATCTGTATTCTTTCTATCTTCACGGGACTTTTGCATGCTTGTATGGACATCTAGTTAGGCCATCTTTTATCGCTACACTATTATGTTGGAACTTGACTTAGGAGAAACCATGTTTGCTTCTTTTCTCCTTATTCTTTAGTCAGGTGGTTCTTATTGCTCGGGTTCGAGCAGGGGTTTGGGGATAGTGTAGCCGGGGCCTGGATTGTGGATTGTGGGTTTTGCGGCAACCGCGGATATTGGGCGGTTGACCGGATGTTGGTTATAGGACATCGGTTGTCGGACATGATTATGGACTTAGGGGTATTGCGGCAATCGCGGATATTGGGCGATTGACCGGATGTTTACTTATGCATCAGATTGGGGATCGGAGTTTTCTTTAGTGGAGGGATTTGTTCCACTTAGGCATTATAGTGATCCAGTCCTGCTTTTATGATACTTGTGACATGGTTACTTTCCTCGTGTGGGTAGCTCCCCTCGAGTTCCCCTCCGGAGCGTGGGGGTCAGACAGTGATTGAGTTTTTGCTATCACATCGGCGCGACTTTATTTGCCCGATGATGAGGGCGGCAGCAGGAGTTTTGTTATCACATCGGCGCGGCTTTATATGCCCGATAATGAGGGCGGCAGCAGGTAGTACCAGTTTTTACTGGCAGTTAGTGTAATGTACCAGATTCCGGTATATAAAAAGAAATAAATAAAAATGGTATGAAATACTATTTTCATGGAGTTTAGAAAAATAAAGGATGATCTGGAAGTGAATTGGGCACAAATCGAGATTAAAATAAGAGATCTAGAATTCTATATGAGAAAATGGGCCCAGATTTGTAAGCGGAAAATTCACAGTGTCGAAAAATTCTGAGAAAATTACGGGAGCTCCGTAAATATGTTTTAAGGCCACAGTAAAAGTTTCGTGTCGATCGGATGCCCGGATAGTGAGAACGGGGCCCGTCAGCGATCGTGATTACAGTGAGGCTTTTGGCGACCCAGAAGTGGTCCAAACTAAAAATTTGAAGTGCCTGGTCATAAATCAAGTTAAACTGTGGCTGCCTGTCAAATTTGAGCGAAAACGGGCGAGAAACGGGCGTAAACGGACGAAAACGGGCGAAACCGGGCTTGGGCCCAACTTTTGGGCGCCCGAAAGTTGGTTCCGGGCGCCCGAAAAGTACTGTAGCAGGCCCGGTTTTTGGGCTGCAGTGAATCGTGCTGCACTGTAGCGAACCCGGTTCACTGTAGCAGCCCGGTTCGAGCTCGGGCGAGCGCCCGAAAAGTACTGTAGCAGCGCCCGAAAAGTACTGTAGCAACGCCCGAATCCCGAGAGGCACGGATCCTGAGGCAGTTGGCACGGATCCCGAGGCAGTGGCACAGATTCTAAGGCAGTTGACACGGATCCTGAGGCACGGGCGCGAATCCCGAGGCATGGCATGCGTGCTCGACGCGCGGGGTTGGTGGGGGACGCCACGTGGCGTCTCCTTATTGGACGCGACGGCCGAGGGCGTCAGGCGCGTGGGGAAGGCGCGCTAGCTCCCTGGCGCGGTGTCAGCGGGGAGGCCACGTGTCGGCCTCCCATTGTCTAGTCAGCGCGACGCGACGCGCGACGTGACGCGTCGCTGCTGCCGCAGGAGTGGGTGCGGTCCACGTGGCGGCCGCTGATTGTCCGCCGCTGGACCGTGGTCGCGGTGCACGGGTCCAGGGTGTGACACCCCCGGAATTTGAAAGAGTCCTATATATAAATGATATAATAGGACTAAATCTCTTAACGCGGCTATAACATTTTGGGTGGTAGCAAGGCCCAAGAGGTTAAGAGAGTTAAGCGTGCTAGAGCTAGAGTAGTTCTAGGATGGGTGACCTCCTGGGAAGTTGGGGCGTCACAGTTGGTATCAGAGACAATCACCAGCCGGAAATGTGAGATGAGTCTCGGTTGAGCAAGGGTTAACCGTTGTAGGTGGAGTGCAGCTCCCTACAAGGTCGGCTAGCGAGACGAGTCTCACATCGCCTGGTACTAGTGAGTGTGCTTGAGTCTGACGTGGACGTCAGGGCTTAAAGGGGGGGAGGAATGTGACACCCCCGGAATTTGAAATAGTCCTATATATAAATGATATAATAGGACTAAATCTTTTAACCCGGCTATAGCATTTTGGGTGGTAGCAAGACCCAAGAGGTTAAGAGAGTTAAGCGTGCTAGAGCTAGAGTAGTTCTAGGATGGGTGACCCCCTGGGAAGTTGGGGCGTCACACAGGGACACGTGTCGCTTCCCGATTGGCCGAGCGAAGGTGACGTGGAGCCCAACTGGCGCGGCGTGGACGCGTGGACCGCGGTAGGTAGAGTGCAGCTCCCTACAAGGTCGGCTAGCGAGACGAGTCTCACATCGCCTGGTACTCGTGAGTGTGCTTGAGTCTGACGTGGACGTCAGGGCTTAAAGGGGGGAGGAATGTGACACCCCCGGAATTTGAAATAGTCCTATATATAAATGATATAATAGGACTAAATCTCTTAACCCGGCTATAGCATTTTTGGGTGGTAGCAAGACCCAAGAGGTTAAGAGAGTTAAGCGTGCTAGAGCTAGAGTAGTTCTAGGATGGGTGACCCCCTGGAAAGTTGGGGCGTCACACAGGGACACGTGTCGCTTCGCGATTGGCCAAGCGAAGGTGACGTGGAGCCTAGCTGGCGCGGCGTGGACGCGTGGACCACGGTACGGGGTTACTGTAGTCGCCCGAAACAGAGATTCGGGCGCCCGAAAGTTGCTCCCGAATCCTGGGAAAACTGGCTATAAAAGCCCGTTTGCTCCCATTTCTCCCCCTTTTCCCCTATTGCTCTAAACCGTGCGTACCAGGTGGGAAGCGGGGCGATTCCGTGGGGGGCTTTGGGGTATCGCAAGCACGCCAATGACCCCGTGGAGCGCGCGCAAGGTGTTCCAAGGATCCAAATGGTCGCGTGTACACGCGTTGGATGGCGCGATGGTGTCGAGGTAGGTCCCGTATGTTGTTTTTGCGGTATTTTGGCACAGTTTGAGTTTTCCTTTTTGGATTTGGATTTGACCCCATGCCATTCTACGTGTTACTGTGCCATTTTACTACACGAAGTGCCGCCGGGCGCGTCGAGGTGCACCGTTTTGCGTGCGAGCTAGAGGAAGTCATGCACCGTTTTGCGTGCGGACTCGACGAATGTGCACCTTTTTGCGTGCGGACTCGAAGAATGTGCACCGTTTTGCGTGCAACCTTTGGAAAGTACGTGCACCGTTTTGCGTGCAAATTTGAGGTATGTGCTCTGTTTTGCGTGCAGTCTCTAACATTGTGCACCGTTTTGCGTGCAGGGTTAGAAAAATGTGCACTGTTTTGCATGCAACCTTAAAGAGAAGCGTGCACCGTTTTGCGTGCAAATTTGAGGTATGTGCTCCGTTTTGCGTGTAGTTTGAATTAGCGTGCACCGTTTTGCGTGCAGTCTCTAACGTTGTGCATAGTTTTGCGTGCAGGGTTAGAAAAATGTGCACCGTTTTGCGTGCAACCTTAAAGAGAAGCGTGCACCGTTTTCGTGCAAATTTGAGGTATGTGCTCTGTTTTGCGTGCAGGTTGAGTTGACGTGCACCGTTTTGCGTGCAGTCTCTAATGTTGTGCATCGTTTTGCGTGCAGGGTTAGAGGAGCGTGCACCATTTTTGCGTGCAGATTTGATGGACTTACATCATTTTGCGTGTAAGCCCAAGGAAACGAGAAAAAAGTCGCGCGGAGACCAATTGCAAGTGTCTACAAGCAATTAGGTACACCACAAGGTGGGGGGTTCTGCCGAAAATGGGTGATCTCTCCCCTTGCTCCTTTGCTTTTGGACTTAGAAGCATGATAGTAGCCTGTTAGGCTGCGTTTGGTAACGGGAATAGGAAAATTTTGTTATACCGGGGATAGGTATAGATTCTGGTATTAGCAGGAATTGGTGTAAATTTGCGTTTGGTTGGTTTTATAAGTTATACCGGGATTAAAGGAAATTGTGTTTGGTAAATTATATAGGAATAAGGAGAATAAGATGAATAGGAAAAAATTGTGTTTGGTTGAGTATAGAGGAATAAGAAGAATTGATAAGTGATAAATTTTAAGTGGGAGTAAAAATTTTAATTTTTAAATTTATATAAATTTTAAAAAATACATAATAAAAATTAAAGTTTAAGTGGGAGTAAAATTTTAAATGAGAGTAAATAAAAATTAATTTTTAAATTTTTAAAAATTTTAATTTTTAAATTTATATAAATTTTAAAAAATACATAATAAAAATTAAAGTTTAAGTGAGAGTAAAAATTTTAAATGAGAGTAAATAAAAATTAATTTTTTAATTTTAAGTGGGAGTAAAAATTTTAATTTTTAAATTTATATAAATTTTAAAAAATTTATAAAATAATTGTATATATTTTATAAATTTAAAATTAATAATTTTTTTTTTCAAAAATGAAATAAAATAAAATTTTTAGATTTATTAAAAAATAAGTTAAAAAAAATATTTATTAAATAAAATATTTTAAATTTTAAAATTTAGAAATTTAAATATCTTTTAAAATTTAAAAATTTTAATTTAAAAAAATTAAAAAACTAATTTTTATTAGTGTATGGAAAAGAAAGGAAAAAAAAAAAGAAAAAAGAAAAAAAAAACTACCGTGGAGAGAGAGAGAGGAGGTGCAGAGAGAGAGAGAAATCTTCGATTCCCGTGCCAGAACCCCAATTCCAGCTGGGGGTGGGAATTCCAATTCCCACCCCCATACCCCCTATTCCAGATTAATTGGAATCCGGATTCCAACTATACCTATCCCCGTTTGGGTATGGAAACGGGGATAAGGGGTTTATTCCCCCCTTATCTCCGTTACCAAACGGGGCCTTAGAGGCGTTGGGTAATCATGATTGAGATTGCATGTGTAAATGTATATGTAGAAAAGTAGACTTTTCTAATTGTCAAAATAGGGAGTAAACTTGTATGTGCGAATGGACACAGATGAAAAGTGCAACTGTTGGTTGCCAATGATAGACGATAAATGTGCATGTGTAGAGGAACTTAGAGGAAAGTAGTAGATCATGATTTATCCAAAATAAGGGATGAACTTGCATGTGTAGATGAACACTGATGAAAGTGCAACTTTTAGTTGCCAAAAGGGAGATGATAAACTGCATGTTCAGGTGAACATAGGGGAAGATGCAATTTTGACTTTTCTAAATAGATGATTAATTGCTTGTGTAAATGGACTTAGAGAATAGTGTTTCTTTTCCTAGTTGTAAAGAAGAATAGAAGATAAACTTGCATGCGTAGAGGGATACAGATGGAAAAGTGGATTTTTTTTTCTAAACTGCCAAATATGGATGATATTTGCATGCGTAGATGATAAACTTTATTTATGATTGAGATGGAAATAATTGCATGCGTAAAAAGGGAAATTAATTGTTTGTTGATTGTGATCATATTAGGGTATAACCCTAGGAATCATGTGAAAGTATAAGGACAAAGGACATGTTGGTAGTAAGACTAGGAGAAAACCTAGACTCAGGGTTAATGAGTGGCATCAAACTTAGGAGTTTATCCTAGGATTGAATGAGTGGCATTGTCTTAGGAGATAACCTAAGGACATTGGATAGAGTGATCAACATAGAGTCAACGAACTCTAGGATGAGCATGATATAAGACTTAGGTAAAGGAAACCTAAGGTAAGCTAGCGGGTTGAGAATAGACTATTTAACATAGAGTCAAGGAACTCTAGGTTAAACATGATATGAAACTTAGGTAAGAGAACCTAAGGTGATCTAGTAGAGTTTGTACTCACAAAAAATGAATTAGAGTCAAGATAACTCTAAATGCATAGTGGAACAGGTAAATGGGGTCAATGTAACTCCAGGTTCAACGGGGAAAAAGAAAAAGTATGTGGCCACAAAGTTTAAAGAATTAAACAGATAGCAAAGTAATTAACTTAGAGTCAAACTCTAAGGATGAGTATATGTGATCACAAAGTCAAGAAGCTAAATAATACAACCCTAGAGTGGGTCATAGGGTGTCGGAGCAAATGGACAATCACTTTAACTTCAATTTGAGTTAAATGAATGAAAGAGAAATGATAAGAGTCCAAGAGACTCTCTAGTTATCCTTATGGCGAGACCTAGGATAAGTGGTAAATTGTTGCAAAAAGGTAAAGTTTAAAAGCAAGCTAAAAGTGGCTAAAAAGCATAAAGAGAACGTAAATGGCGCCTTCGAATTTGAGACTCGTCATTTGTGGAGCAAGACTCCCTGGGCAGTAACCCGTCGGACGAGGTACTTTCGAAAGGCTAAAAGTGAAAGTAAAGAGCTAAATGCTTAAAGGAAAGAGAAAGAGATTGCCAGTGGCAAATGGAGCTATAAGCTCGAATAAGAAAGTAAAGCAAGTGCTTAAGAGCAAAGAGGCTAAGTGCTAAAGTAAAAAGTAAAATAAAAGAAAGAAAAGATAAAGATAAAACGGGCGTACCTTCGGGGGTGAAACGTAGCCCTTGTTGGAGTTATGGGCAGTGTCCCTCTCCCGGGCAGTGACCCGTCTGACACGTTTCTCCCGTAGGACGGGGTAACACTTGCGGGTGTTATCGGCAACCTTAGAAATCTTGTCTTGTGGTAGCATGACTACCGGGCTGGGGCCCGTTGGATAAGAATTTCTAAGGGTTAACTTTAACTAAAGCACCAGAATCTAAAGAATAAAGAGAAAATAGAGTGGCCAAGGTGGCCGGGTTAGTTTGACCATGTATACAGCGGCATAGTGGCCGAGTTGGTGCTTAGTAGCCTAGTATGGCTAGACAGAGTAGTGCTGGGTCGATGAGTATACACATATAGTATAGTGACCTATTATATAGTAGCCTAGTATGGCTAGGCAGAGTAGTGCTGGGTCGATGAGTATACACAGATAGTGTGGTGATCTATTATATGCGTATCAGCATGTTAATATTGAGGTTTTTATTTCCTAGCACTCTATTATTATTGCTTCCATTGGACCAAGTGGTGTAGGACATTTTTTCTCGGTGGTTGAACCCACTGGGAACTTTAAGTAGTTCTCACACCCTCGAGTGACCATTTTTTCAGGTTCAGATGCAGGCAGCGAGGCATGCGACAGAGGCAAGGGCCCAGCAGCATAGAGACCTAGAGGGTCTAGCAGAGGTACCCTTTTTATATTTTTGAGTGAACTTTGTATGGTAAGAAAAAGTTGTAAAAGAATTGTAATAATTCTATTGGCAAGTTCATAAATGTAAAGTGTAATAAAGTTATGTTATGGTTCACTCTTGTATGCTTTCATTTCCGCTTAAACTATTTGTTTATTGAATGAAAGTTTTAAATTAGTAGTGATTTTTAGTATTCTGATATTGTGCTTCCGCATACATTTGATGTATTGTTTGGATGTTACCGTTCCTTTCAAGTAGTGAGAGGTCATACTCGATTGGCGGGTCTGTTGGCGTGCCCGAACTGTACAAATTGGCGGTCTCGGGGCGTGACAGTTAGATTTGGGTTACCGAGACGATTTGGTTACTGATGCATTTAGAGGCATAGTAGTGGTAGTTACTTTTTTCAGCAGTTTTATTGCTTACCACTCTTCTTCCCCTTTTTGCCTCTGGTAGACCTAGTGGGTGCGTCGGAGTTTGAGGCTTTACCCACTAGGGGAGGCTACTGGTTTACTAGTAGTTCTCACACCCATTCTTCTTTTTCTCTTTTTCTTCTCCTTTGTTTTGCAGAGTCTTCTGCGGGTGCTGCTGGCCGTACAGCGGCGGATCGAGGAGAGAGGACAGCTGAGTAGATAGACGGTCGGCCCGATAGTGAGTTAGCTGGATTTGTATCCCTTTTATCTCAGACGGTTGTACTTTTATCTTTTGGGTCTGGCTTTAGCCAGCTGGTTGTATCTTTTTGGTGAGCTGGGAGATACACTTGTACTATTATTTCCTGATGTACTATATTTTGTTTCCAGTTTTAGTCTGAGATGTAGTAGTTTTAGTTCAGCTCTATTTTTTGCGTGCATACATACCTAATCAAATGCAAGAATTGGCCTCCCTCTTCAATATCAAAGTTGTAGATCCTGAGGTCCTAAAGATTTCTCTACAAAAATCAGCTCGAAACTCCAATCCTACTGTCCAGGGGAGAGAAAATACTGAGTGCTGTCCAAACATTCAAGCCGTGCACAAACATCTCAAATATGGCTAAATTTACCTGACTTGGAGTCCAAATTAGAGCTTCTAAAAAATATGAAAGTTGTGGAACAACGAATCTTGAAAAATTTTCCTCAAAAATTGGCCCAACACTCCACTGGTACTGTTAAAAATTCCAGGGGAAGAAAATTACTGAACACTGTCCAAAATTCCAGGCTGTGCACAAGTGTCTCAAAGATAGATAAAATTACCTAGCTTAGAGTCCAAATTTGTGAAGATCCGGATCTCTGGGATGGTTTTGCAGGGCGAGCAGTGGCTTCTGGAGGCCTATGTTGTGTGATAGAGTGTATGATATGATATTCAGATATGCCTAATGGAAACTTGCAAGATAAGATATTTATGTCTGGTAATTGAGAGCATGCATAATTCATTGTACAACCTATAGCTTTGAGATGTGAGCATAAGAATGATATAGTTCATGTGGATTGAGGCTTACATGATTTATGGTACACATTAGATACCTTCGAGATATTATATGTTCAATGATGGTATTTACCTATGCTAGTTGAGAGCATGTTTAGGGAGATGAGGCTTATTTTGATTGGTTTTTGGTGATTATATCCATTAATGTTCCCTGCTTATGATTTAGTTTATTTAAATGCTATTATTGGAACTTGACCTAGCACCCCCGTCATATGCTACATGTTTAACCAGACCAGTAGAGAACCTTCACTTGGGCTAGGTTCTTTTATGCTTTAGACATCCCACACTTTGCATCTTTCCTGGACATAGTGTTGCCTCGCCCGGGTAGTGGGCCGAGGGGTCAGGTTTCTGTGGGACATTGTTGCACTCGTGCCTGGGGGCTGAGTGGAGTCTGGTAGCTGAGTTTAGATTGTGCTAGTGTCGTGGGGAGCCGTTTGGGTAGACGGTGGTCTCGGGCCGTCGAGTATCTTCCGGTCAGTGTTGTTGGGAACCGTTGGGGTTGACGGTGGTCCCGGGTCGTTGAGTGTTGTCCGACCAGTTTTATTAGCCCTGAGTTGTGGGTCGATCACGGCTGTGGAGTATCTCCAACCAGTGTGTTTTGTGCCACGAGTTGGTGGAGTTTGCTAGTGTCTCGAGATTCGAGAGAGCTGATCAGCTGAGTCGCCGAGAGTACTCCGACCATTGTGCTAGATGTTTGAGTATCTTGAGTCCTTCCGTTCTGAGAGTGGGCGTGGATTTTGACTATAGCCTGCAGGAGCCACTTTGAGCTCGACAGAGTGCGCGGATACCTTTTTCCTCGGTGGGGTCGTGCCCCTCGAGTGCCCTGTCCGGAGTGGGCCTGTTACTTTTGTATCGCGATTTGTCGATGCTGTCCCTCTGGCTGGGCCAGTTTTGGCAGTCACGGACGCCCTACGTAAGTCCGGTCCTCCTTGGATGTAACGGCAGTAAGTAGGTGCAGGCTTGACTGGACCCTATGAGGCAGTCAGTTCGATTGGGTCGATTGAGCACCTTGGGTGCGAGTAGTTACGTATATTTTCATCTGTACCACCCATTGAGCATTTAGATAGAGGCATGGTAGCTGTAGAGTACCTCCAGCTTTTCTTGTTCAGTTTTTACTGCATTGTTATCTTATGCCTCTAGTAGACTTAGTGGACAGACCGTCGGGCTTGGTGGCGGTACCCACTGAGAACTATGTGTTGATGTAGTTCTCACACCCGTTGGGGGTTCTCCCCCTCATTTTTCTTTCCTCTCCTTTGTTTTGCAGAGTCATCTGTGGGAGATGCTGATTCTGCTGTTGCTGTTCGAGGCGAGGGAGTCGCGAGCTAGATCCCTACCTGTCTTTGGAGAGTAGCTGTACCCCCACATTGGAGACTTGTAGTACAGTCCGTAGATTAGTTTTATTTATGCTCATGAGAGATTATTGTAGTGAGGTTATGACTTTCACTGAGAGCCTGTACACTGATGTATTATTTCATGTTGCCCTCCCTGTTGAGTTCTGGGTTTTGTATCTGAGGATTTTGTATTTGATCATGTTTGGGAGGTGGATATTGTATCTTTATTTTCAGTTGTACAGTGTTGGATTTGAGTTCTTTTCAGCTTTTTATTTTACAGCTCTGATATCTGTTTAGCTATAGTAGTTTTTCTTTGCAGGTTGGATGCTTCGCCTATGCGGGGTTCTGTATAGGCGGCGGATCTGTTGACGAGCCCGGGTCGCAGTTTCGACCCTGGGGCGTGACAGGCACTATCTTTACGGAGCGCACTGCAATGTGTTCTCCGATCACTAGAGCCTTAAGTACTTTGTTCAGACAAAAGGAGTTGAATTTACGGCAAAGGCGATGGCTGGAGTTACTGAAAGATTACGATTTGTCTATCCATTACCGCCCCGGAAAGGCAAATGTGGTGGCCGACGCCTTAAGCCGGAAGGGCTAGACGGGAGAAACGACGATGAGCGCCCTTACCCAACAGAATCGTCTAATTGCGTAGTTCTCGCAATTGAGACTGGAGGTAGTGCTGGCGGGTACGGTTACGCAACTCCTGTCCTTAGTAGTTAAGCCTACTTTGATCGAGAGGATCTTGGAAGGCCAGTCAACGGACACACAATTGCAACTTGTGCGGGACAGAATATCCTCGGGACAAGGGGGCGATTTTGTGATTTGCTCGGATAACGTAATAAGGTTTCGGGGACGAATTTGTGTGTCCGACGTACCGAAAATAAAGAAAGAAATTCTGACAGAAGCGCATAGTGCTCCCTACACTGCGCATCCCGGTTGTACGAAGATGTATAAAGACCTTAGGCAGACCTTTTGGTGGCCCAAATTGAAGGGGGATGTGACAAAATTTGTGGCACATTGTTTGGTATGCCAACAAGTGAAGACTGAACACCAGCGCCCGGCAGGCAAACTACAGCCATTGCCCGTACCGGAATGGAAATGGGAATGGATTACCATGGACTTCGTGACTGGATTTCCCCGATCGCAACAAGGACACGACGCGATATGGGTCATAGTGGATCGCTTGACGAAATCGGCTCATTTTCTGCCCATCCACACGACATGGACCCGAGACCGGTTGGTGCAAACCTACATCGACGAGGTGGTAAGGTTGCACGGAGTACCGACGTCGATTACTTCTGATAGAGACACGTTTTGTGTCGAACTTTTGGCAGAGCCTACAGCGGGCATTGGGGACCAAATTGCAATTCAGCACGGCTTTCCACCCGCAGACTGACGGACAATCGGAACGGGTAATTCAGATTCTCGAAGATATGCTCCGAGCTTGCGTGCTCGATTTGGGTGAAGGATGGTCGCGTTACCTACCCCTCGTGGAATTCGCCTACAATAACAGCTACCAAGCAAGCATTCAAATGGCACCGTATGAAGCCCTATACGGACGCCGATGTCGATCTCCAATATGTTGGAACGACTTGGGGGAGCGAAATTTTTTAGGACCAGATCTAGTGGAGGAAACTGAGGCAAAGGTGCGCCTTATCAGGCAGCAGCTGTTGACCGCCCAGAGCCGGCAGAAGAGCTATGCGGATCAGAGGCAACACGATTTGGAGTTTATGGTGGGGGAACACGTGTTACTTCGTGTATCACCATCAAAAGGAACCAGACGTTTCGGCTTAAGAGGGAAACTAAGCCCGCGGTATGTGGGACCCTTTGAGATCCTGGAGCGCGTGGGCTCGGTGGCATACCGGTTGGCCTTACCGCCAAACCTCGAACAGGTACACAACGTGTTTCATGTCTCGATGCTCCGTAAATACCTTCCCGATCCGTCGCACGTCCTTAATGTTTCTGCCATCGAGTTGCGTGAGGACTTGAGCTTCGAGGAAACACCAGTACGAATATTAGCGAGCGAAGATAAGAAGCTACGCAACCGGTCGATCCCCTACGTGAAGGTGCAATGGAGTAACCATGAGGAGCGTGAGGCGACTTGGGAACTAGAGACGAAGATGAGACAGTGTTTTCCCCATTTGTTTAGCGAGGGTTGAGGATAAGTTTCGAGGACGAAACTTCTTTTAAGGGGTGTGTGGTGTAATATCACGACTTTTTGTATATCGTTTTACCCTCTTGCTAATAAATTACGTGTTAGGGAGAATCGAATTATCGAGCTTTCTTAAGTTGACTATCGTGTGGTGCGGGTATTTTTCTGTGATAGAGTTCGAAAAACCATGATCGGCAGTGCAATCGGATCTGAATTCCGACTTACGGATCTCCTGAAATGGGGTTTTGAAGGTCGCAGTAACCGTAGTATGCATCGAAATCCGTGCTAAAGATCTTGCACGCTTTTCGAGGGGATGTGAAATTATCTCTTGTGATTAAATAATTAATGTTTAAATAATAAATACCCGAATGTGGGTTTTATTGTATGCACGAAGTTAGAAATCTGTTTATTCTCGAAAGAAAAAGAAAAACCCTAACCGGAGAGAAAAAGAAAGAAAAGAAAAGAGAAAACCCCAACCGGAAGAAAAGGAAAGAGAGAAGGAGAAAGCGGAGGAACCTGATCATTCCCGATCAATGTGCCGAAGCCGGGAGCGTGAGCGGATCGCCTTCTCTGACAAGATCGTGGTAAGCGATGTTCTTTTCCGGTTTTTGTTGTTGGGGTTTTTGCCGTTTTTCGTTTAGCCGCCGCCGCCGCCTCGTGATAGCCGCCGCACCCTGGTCGGCGCAGCGTGAGGCTGTGCCCGCGCGGCCGCGCCGCAGGCAGTGCTGCGTGGGGCAAAGGCCGCGCGGGGCTGGCGCCCGCGCCCGCCGCGCGGGGCGAAGCCCGAGCGGTCGGGCTGCAGGCAGCGCCGCGCGGGGCAAGCCCGCGCGGTCGGGCTGCCCGCAGTGCCTCGCGGGGCTGGCGCCCGCGCCCGCGCTACAGGCAGCGCCGCGCGGGGCCAAGCTCGAGCGCTCGGGCTGCCCGCAGCCCCGCGCGGGGCAGGCGCCCACGCGGTCGCACTGCGGGCAGGCGCCGCGCGGGGCAAACGCCCGCGCGGTAGCGCCGCTTGCGGTGCCGCGCGGGGTCGGTGGCCACACGGCATGCGGTGCCGCGGTGGAAGAGACCGCGGCCGCGTTGTCCGTCGCGCGCCGCCGCGTCGTCCGTCGCGCGCCGCCGCGTCGTCCTTCGCGCGCCGCCGCGTCGTCCGTCGCGCGTCGTTACCGCCGCCGTCGCCAGGTTTTTGTCGTACTCTTGGGTTTTTGGACTCCGTTTCTTTACAGAATGCAATTCAGTCTGACCGTTGTTCTTTTGGGGACTTTCTTAGGTCCGGGGTGTCGATTGTGTGCGTGTTTCGATCTCAGGTGTTCCGGTCAGCACATTTCGAGGTGGGTACTTTATTATATTTCGGTGTATGGTCGTTCCCGTCGTAACTTGTGAAAATAAAGTAGATGTATATTTTGTGAACTGTCTAACCCCATTGCATGAGGATCCCGCTCTTTTAACTCTAACTGTGGCGACGAATGTCGCGGTGCCTTATCACACGCCGGTTTCGGCATTTATGCTCATGATTGCTTACACGCACACCGGCGGTCTGGCCACCGCACATGGTGCATTTTTCCGGAAAGATGGTACGTTTACCCGTGTACCCCACAAGGTGTCGTAGTAGGGACCTCTCGCAGACTACTTATGGTGCTGCACAAGTACCGTGGAGGGGTTGGTGGCATCAAAGTGCGAGCAATGTGTACTTTCGCCGGGGGTCTTTAAACCTCCCGGCACATGTTTCGTTTTGATTAAACAGGGGATATGGTGATCCATGAGGGGGAAGTGGAATGCTCTGGTTTATCGGTTTGTTCATTACGGTTCTTATAGAATTTTAGTTGTTTTCATCTACTTTATTTGTCACTGACTCCCCACACTGTGACATGTTTGAACAGGGGTGGGAACCGGGACGATGGTGAGATTGCGTTTAGAGGACCTTAGCCGCTTGAGGCTATCATATGTCTTATTTACCTTCGGTTATCTCTTTTGCTTTTGGTTAGTAGGTTAGTGATTATTTTGTTGGTGGAACATTTGTGGATGTTGGGTTGAGATCCTAACTCAATAGTGACATCCTTTATTGCGTTTATCTTATACTTGTATGCGGCATGTTTCCAAATAGCAAAATGATTTCAAAAACGTTTTCAAACTAAGTGTCGTGTGGGCACTGGTTTCCAAACCCGTGAATTTATCCTTTCAAGTTATGTTGCCGCCTAAAAGAGATTGCGAAAACGTTTCTAAAACCGAGTGTCGTGTGGACGCTGTTTTCCAAACCTGTGGATTTATCATTTTTCTCTTGATTGTAGTTGTAATTAATTGTGATCTCTTCTTTTGGTATCATCGTGACTGCATGGTTAAAGTATGTGTCGTATTGGAAACGCCGTACATATACAAAGGAGACTCCGTCCGTTTGTGGAGTGAATTTGTATATGTGGCGGGTCTGGCACGCACCGGGGGCGAGGTTAATTTAAAAAAAAAAAGATACACGTTTTTCCGCTCATTTAGAACCTCCGGGGCATGACAACGTGGTTCACCCAAAACTCGGCTACGTCCACGGGTACGGAGAGATCAAATCCATTATCAAATTGAGGAGATTATAAGATTTGGTTAGAGATTATCTGTCACGCCCCGGAACCCGGGCTCGCCAACAGATCCGCCGTGCACATGGGATTTCCCGAGTACACGAAGCGCTGGTAACCTGCTCCGATATAATATAAACAATAAAAGAGCATAATACAGAGCTGAAGTGGAAGAACCACATAGTATCTCAGACTGGAACTACTAATGAAGCTGTAATATGTACAATAATCTCCCAGCTCACCAAAATAGTACATCCAGCTGGCGAAAGCCAGACCTAGAATAAAAGAAGAATACCACAGTCTGAGTAAAGGGTGCAGCATCTATCTAACAGCTCTCAGTCTCCCAGGAGATCTATTTATTCAGCGATCCCCTTACCTCGATCAGCTGCCGATGGCCTAGCAGCTCCCGCAGACGACTCTGCAAAAATAAAGGAGAAGAAAGAAACAGAAAAGAACAATGGGGGTGAGAACTACCAGATAAACTAGTAGCCTCCCCTAGTGGGCAAAACCTCAACTCTGACGCACCCACTAGGACTACTAGAGGCCAGAAAGGAATAAGTGGTAAAGCTGTAAACAGAACTGCTGAATAAAGGGAAACCACCACTAGTATGCCTCTAAATGTCATGTAGCATGAAATGACTGTATGCAACAATACCAAACATGCCTGCCTGAAATAACTCAGTCTTGTGTCACTGGTACTGCCTGCTGTGCCTTGCCAAATCGGGTATGCTGGCCAATGCATAACACCGATAGGGGATAGTGTTTGCCAAATCGGGTATGCTGGCCAACGCATGACACCGATAGGGAATAGTGTTTGCCAAATTGGGTATGCTGGTCAACGCATAACACCGATAGGGGATAGGAGTCTCAAGGACTCAAAGTCTGTCTGTAACACACTCCGGAGTGGCACTCGAGGGGAGCGACCCACACGAGTAAAAGTACCTCAGTAATAAGTATCATAAGTGTCGTAAACAGCAGGACTGGATCATGACTATGATCAAAGTGGGAAAAGCCATCCACTAAGAAACTCTGATATGATGCCATAGTACTCAATAAGTAGGAAAAACCATCCACTAAAGAAAAGCCCGATCCCCTGCTGATGCCAAAAATAGACCAGACTCAACCCCATTCTGATGCAAGGATAAACATCCGGCCGACCGCCTACAGTCCGCGGTCACCGCAACACCCCACAAGTTTATAATCTAACATAACCTTGGCTATACTATTCCAAACCCCTGCTCATACTCGAGCGACAAGCAACTGAAAGCAAAAGAGAGCAATAAAACATGTCAAGCCTTAATATGATAGTGTAGCAATAAATAGTGGCCCTACCTGATGTCCGGGCATGCATGCAACTGTCTTATTTTAAAAGTTGTAAAATAGTGTCAAAGATTTAAAAAGATTGATTTACTGAATAAAAGTTATTTGCATGCGAGATTATAGCCTTGTCTCAAACACAGTGTCCCAATATAAGTCATCATATCATCTGTGGGGTTATATTAAATTTTAGGAGAGTTCGTCCCAGCGGTTCTCATCAATTGTCCTGTTAGTAGTCCTGTTAGTAGTCCTGTTAGTAGTCCTGTTAGTAGTCCCAATAGTTCTCATCAATTTAGTTTGTCCCAATTGTTCTCATCAATTGTCATATTAGTTTGTCCCAATTGTTCTTATCAATTGTCATATTAGTTTGTCCCAATTGTTCTCATCAATTAAATTTTAAGGGAGTTCCAGTAATCCCAGTGAGCTTGTCAAAAATGAGGTAAGCAACAACCGCCCACCTCGAACAGCTCAAATCACACCCAGAAAGTCTCCTGGCTGTCCACAGTCCCCTAGAACTGCTGTCTGCCGAAAATGGTGCCCTACAGCAACACACATTGCACAGGGTGTTACTATATTATTCATAAAAATACAGCTTTTGCTGTTTTTCAAATAGCACAAAAAGAGAGGAGTTTTTCACCTCTGTATAGTGCTCAGAAAAATCCAGAAAAATTACGGTTGCGTTCCTCGCGAAGAGTAGATCAAAATCGACTCTTTAAACGCCTCGATCTGATGCTCCTACGCCAAGATAAAAATCGGAGAAGTTGACACTGTCCAGAAATTTCCACAGCAAAAAGGGGGTCAAGAGGCCTCGGGAAACGTGCCAAAAGTACGAAATGGAGCAAAGTAATCAACATGGAAATCGAAGCCTTACCTCCTAGGAACGCGCTGTCGCGAAAATCGTCCAAAAATTCCTCCTGGTTAGCCCACAGGGAATTTTCGACGGAACTGCGACGGGAAATGGGCCGAAAAAGAAAACCGTCGCAGTGCGCCGCGTCGCAGATAACTCACTATCGGTACCTTCAAAAATTCTAAAATTCTGAGGAGAGAGAGAGGAGAGAGAGAGGAAGAATTTTTGTATAGGGCACTTTCTCTGGTTCTCTCTCTACAGCACGGAGCCCGAGGTGAAAGATGGTGGGGGTGGGAGGCTCTATTTATAATGGGCCAAGGTCCCTCACCAGATCCCGGGCAGAACAGCAACACCGGAATGGACCATCCAGGACGCGCCACGTGTTGACAAAACAGGAAACAGCCTTGTGCAATGCCACTCAGAAGACGCCACGTGTCCACGTGGAGCACGGGCCCGGTCCCCGCGCCGGGTCTTCCGGAAAATGTTGGCCAATCGGAGCGCCGCCACGTGCACCTTCTAGAAGCCGGCCGGCCAATGGGAAAACGCCACGTGTCAAGGTAAGGCTTCGGTGCACCCGGTGCACGGCAAGCCCATGGACCCCGCACCAGCGCCCCCCGCCCGCGCCGCGCGCCGCTGCGCTCTGCCGCGCTCCGCCGCTGCGCCGCCGCTGTGCCGCCGCCTGCCGTCGCCCGCCGGTAGCCGCCGGCGGCCGGAACAGTAATTCCGGTCGCCGGAGTACTGTTCCGGTGAACAGTGTTTTGGCGCCGAAAAATAAAGTGAATATACCGTTTTGATCGTTTTCCGCGCGCTGAGTCCAAATCCGCTGTCCATTTCGCCAAATTCTCATCCGAAATTTTGCCGAAAGCTCCTGGAAAATTCCATTTGCTCCGATTTTCGCACTGAGTCTATATTAAATGTCCAATTTCGATTCTACAAGCTCTGCTTCACCGAATAAGCTCCCTACAGTCACTGTTTAATGTTGTACAGTTCCTGCGGGAGTCCGGATCATCACATCCTCCCCCACTAAAAAGAGTTTCGTCCTCGAAACGAGACTAAACAATAATCCTCAGTCCGATGTCTCGAATAAGTAGGGGTGAGCATCCCTCATCTCCGACTCGAGCTCCCATGTAGCCTCGCGCTAGTCATGATTGCTCCATTGGATCTTCACATAGGGAATGGCCCGACTGCGTAATTCTTTCACCTCTCGATCCAGAACTCGCAGTGGGCGCTCTTCATACCTCAAATCCTCGCTGATCTCAAGCGATGTGAAGTCGATGACGTTGCGATGGGTCGAAGATATACTTCCTCAAAGTAGAAACATGAAATACATCATGGACACCAGCAAGCCTTGGAGGAAGTGCGAGTCGGTAGGCAACTGGCCCGATACGCCCCAATACCTCAAAGGGTCCAATATATCGGGGGCTAAGTTTTCCACGAATGCCGAATCTCCTGATTCCTTTGGACGGCGAGACTTTCAGGAATACATGATCTCCAACTTGAAATTCTAAGTCTCGTCGCCGAACATCGGCATAGCTCCTCTGTCGGCTTTGGGCGGTCTGAAGATGCTTTCGAATCACCCGGACCTTCTCTTCTGCCTCTATCAAGACATCTGGTCCCAAGGTCCCGCCTCTCGCCTACGTCACTCCAATAAAGTGGTGATCGACACTTGCGTCCATACAATGCTTCAAACGGAGCCATCTGAATGCTCGCTTGAAAGCTATTGTTGTACGCGAATTCAGCCAAAGATAGATGCCGAATCCACCCTCCGCCGAAATCCAGGACGCAAGCCCTCAACATGTCCTCCAGGATTTGTATCGTCCGCTCTGATTGCCCATCAGTCTGCGGATGAAAAGCTGTACTGAACCTGAGTTCAGTCCCCAAGGCTGTTTGCAAACTCTTCCAGAAATGCGAAACAAACCTCGGGTCTCTATCTGATACTATGGAGGCTGTACTCCATGTAATCTTACTATCTCATCTAGATATAACTGGGCTAGTCGCTCAAGTGGCCACGTAGTCTGCATGGGCAGAAAGTGCGCCGACTTGGTAAGTCGATCTACAACTACCCAGATAGCGTCTGCTCCTCCCTGTGCCTTTGGCAATCCGACCACAAAATCCATCGTAATGTGGTCCCATGTCCACTCGGGAATTGGGAGACTTTGTAACTTGCCAGCTGGCACTCGATGCTCAGCTTTCACCTGCTGACAAGTTCAACACTGAGCCACAATCTCCCAATATCCCTCTTCATGCCTTTCTACCAGAAGTGTGCCTTGAGGTCTTTATACATCTTAGTCCCACCAGGATGTAGGGTATAAGGTGTATAATGGGCCTCGCGCAATATCTGCTCTCTAATCTCCACATCTATTGGCACACATGCTCGGTTTCTGTACCCTCAGTATTCCCGAGGCATCTACCGAAAAGTCCCCAGACTGATCACTCGGAATATGATCTCTAATCCTGGCCAAGTGGGGGTCCTCACTCTGTTTCTCTTTGATCCTGTCCAGCAGAGTGGGCTGCACGACTAAAGATGTCAGTCTAGCAGAGACCCAGGGGACACAACCTCTATGTCGAGCCGTCTCATCTCCTCTAATAGCGGCGCCTGGTCTGTGATCATCATAGACAAACTTTGCACCGCTCTCCTACTCAAGGCGTCAGCGACCACATTAGCCTTGCCTGGGTGGTAGAGAATATCTACATCATAATCCTTTAATAGCTCTAACCACCTACGTTGCCTCAAATTCAGCTCCTTTTGCGTGAACAGGTACTTTAGGCTCTTGTGGTCGGTGTAGATTCACAATGTTCCCCATACAGATAATGGCGCCAGAGCTTTAGCGCAAACACTACAGCTGCAAGCTCCAAGTCATGGGTAGGGTAATTTTTCTCATAATCCTTGAGTTGCCTTGATGCATAAGCAATTACCCTCCCTTCCTGCATCAGCACACAACCAAGTCCGCTGTGTGATGCGTCACTATAGATCACATATCCTTTTCCCATAACAGGAAGGGAAAGGATAGGAGCGGTCATCAGTCTATTTTTCAGCTCCTCAAAGCTCTTTTGACAGACCTCACTCCAGATAAACTTCACTCCCTTACGCGTCAAGCGAGTGAGGGGTGTGGAGAGCTTCGCAAAGCCTTCCACAAACCGACGGTAATACCCAGCTAAACCCATAAAGCTACGTACCTCAGAAACCGTCGTCGGTCGGGGCCAATCACGGACTGCCTCAATCTTCGCTGGGTCCACCGCCACACCTGCAGCGGAAATCACATGGCCCAGAAGACTACCTTCCCGAAGCCAAAACTCGCACTTTGCCAGCTTGGCATACAACTTCTTCTCTTGCAGAAGTTGCAGCACGATCCTTAAGTGCTCCTCATCTCCATTCACTTCGGAGTAATCACGATAATCATCATGAATACGACTAGCGAATCGATCCAAGATAGTCGGAA
>CM055069.1:41309873-41406449 GCA_029204045.2 Tillandsia leiboldiana | reverse complement strand
CGGCTGCCCGCAGTGCCTCGCGGGGCTGCGCCCCGCGACCGCGCTACGGGCAGCGCCGGCCGGGCCAAGCTCGAGCGCTCGGGCGGCCCGCAGCCACGAGCGGGGCAGGCGCCCACGCGGTCGCACTGCGGGCAGGCGCCGAGCGGGGCAAACGCCCGCGCGGTAGCGCCGCTTGCGGTGCCTGCGCGGGGTCGGTGGCCACAACTCATGCGGTTGCCCGCGGTGAAGAGAACCGCGGCCGGCGTTGTACCGTCGCGCGCCGCCGCGTCGTCCGTCGCGGCGCGCGCCCGTCGTCCTTCGCGCGCCGCCGCGTCGTCCGTCGCGCGTCGTTACCCGCCGCCGTCGCCAGGTTTTTGTCGTACTCTTGGGTTTTTGGACTCCGTTCTTTACAGAAATGCAATTCAGTCTGACCGTTGTTCTTTGGGGACTTTCTTAGGTCCGGGTGTGTCGATTGTGTGCGTGTTTCGATCTCAGGTGTTCCGGTCAGCACATTTCGAGGTGGGTACTTTATTATATTTCGGTGTATGGTCGTTCCCGTCGTAACTTGTGAAAATAAAGTAGATGTATATTTTTGTGAACTGTCTAACCCCATTGCATGAGGATCCCGCTCTTTTAACTCTAACTGTGGCGACGAATGTCGCGGTGCCTTATCACACGCCGGTTTCGGCATTTATGCTCATGATGCTTACACGCACACCGGCGGTCTGGCCACCGCACATGGTGCATTTTTCCGGAAAGATGGTACGTTTACCCGTGTACCCCACAAGGTGTCGTAGTAGGGACCTCTCGCAGACTACTTATGGTGCTGCACAAGTACCGTGGAGGGGTTGGTGGCATCAAAGTGCGAGCAATGTGTACTTTCGCCGGGGGTCTTTAAACCTCCCGGCACATGTTTCGTTTTGATTAAACAGGGGATATGGTGATCCATGAGGGGGAAGTGGAATGCTCTGGTTTATCGGTTTGTTCATTACGGTTCTTATAGAATTTAGTTGTTTTCATCTACTTTATTTGTCACTGACTCCCCACACTGTGACATGTTTGAACAGGGGGTGGGAACCGGGACGATGGTGAGATTGCGTTTAGAGGACCTTAGCCGCTTGAGGCTATCATATGTCTTATTTACCTTCGGTTATCTCTTTTGCTTTTGGTTAGTAGGTTAGTGATTATTTTGTTGGTGGAACATTTGTGGATGTTGGGTTGAGATCCTAACTCAATAGTGACATCCTTTATTGCGTTTATCTTATACTTGTATGCGGCATGTTTCCAAATAGCAAAATGATTTCAAAAACGTTTTCAAACTAAGTGTCGTGTGGGCACTGGTTTCCAAACCCGTGAATTTATCCTTTCAAGTTATGTTGCCGCCTAAAAGAGATTGCGAAAACGTTTCTAAAACCGAGTGTCGTGTGGACGCTGTTTTCCAAACCTGTGGATTTATCATTTTTCTCTTGATTGTAGTTGTAATTAATTGTGATCTCTTCTTTTGGTATCATCGTGACTGCATGGTTAAAGTATGTGTCGTATTGGAAACGCCGTACATATACAAAGGAGACTCCGTCCGTTTGTGGAGTGAATTTGTATATGTGGCGGGTCTGGCACGCACCGGGGGCGAGGTTAATTTAAAAAAAAAAAGATACACGTTTTTCCGCTCATTTAGAACCTCCGGGCATGACAACGTGGTTCACCCAAAACTCGGCTACGTCCACGGGTACGGAGAGATCAAATCCATTATCAAATTGAGGAGATTATAAGATTTGGTTAGAGATTATCTGTCACGCCCCGGAACCCGGGCTCGCCAACAGATCCGCCGTGCACATGGGATTTCCCGAGTACACGAAGCGCTGGTAACCTGCTCCGATATAATATAAACAATAAAAGAGCATAATACAGAGCTGAAGTGGAAGAACCACATAGTATCTCAGACTGGAACTACTAATGAAGCTGTAATATGTACAATAATCTCCCAGCTCACCAAAATAGTACATCCAGCTGGCGAAAGCCAGACCTAGAATAAAAGAAGAATACCACAGTCTGAGTAAAGGGTGCAGCATCTATCTAACAGCTCTCAGTCTCCCAGGAGATCTATTTATTCAGCGATCCCCTTACCTCGATCAGCTGCCGATGGCCTAGCAGCTCCCGCAGACGACTCTGCAAAAATAAAGGAGAAGAAAGAAACAGAAAAGAACAATGGGGGTGAGAACTACCAGATAAACTAGTAGCCTCCCCTAGTGGGCAAAACCTCAACTCTGACGCACCCACTAGGACTACTAGAGGCCAGAAAGGAATAAGTGGTAAAGCTGTAAACAGAACTGCTGAATAAAGGGAAACCACCACTAGTATGCCTCTAAATGTCATGTAGCATGAAATGACTGTATGCAACAATACCAAACATGCCTGCCTGAAATAACTCAGTCTTGTGTCACTGGTACTGCCTGCTGTGCCTTGCCAAATCGGGTATGCTGGCCAATGCATAACACCGATAGGGGATAGTGTTTGCCAAATCGGGTATGCTGGCCAACGCATGACACCGATAGGGAATAGTGTTTGCCAAATTGGGTATGCTGGTCAACGCATAACACCGATAGGGGATAGGAGTCTCAAGGACTCAAAGTCTGTCTGTAACACACTCCGGAGTGGCACTCGAGGGGAGCGACCCACACGAGTAAAAGTACCTCAGTAATAAGTATCATAAGTGTCGTAAACAGCAGGACTGGATCATGACTATGATCAAAGTGGGAAAAGCCATCCACTAAGAAACTCTGATATGATGCCATAGTACTCAATAAGTAGGAAAAACCATCCACTAAAGAAAAGCCCGATCCCCTGCTGATGCCAAAAATAGACCAGACTCAACCCCATTCTGATGCAAGGATAAACATCCGGCCGACCGCCTACAGTCCGCGGTCACCGCAACACCCCACAAGTTTATAATCTAACATAACCTTGGCTATACTATTCCAAACCCCTGCTCATACTCGAGCGACAAGCAACTGAAAGCAAAAGAGAGCAATAAAACATGTCAAGCCTTAATATGATAGTGTAGCAATAAATAGTGGCCCTACCTGATGTCCGGGCATGCATGCAACTGTCTTTATTTTAAAAGTTGTAAAATAGTGTCAAAGATTTAAAAAGATTGATTTACTGAATAAAAGTTATTTGCATGCGAGATTATAGCCTTTGTCTCAAACACAGTGTCCCAATATAAGTCATCATATCATCTGTGGGGTTATATTAAATTTTAGGAGAGTTCGTCCCAGCGGTTCTCATCAATTGTCCTGTTAGTAGTCCTGTTAGTAGTCCTGTTAGTAGTCCTGTTAGTAGTCCCAATAGTTCTCATCAATTTAGTTTGTCCCAATTGTTCTCATCAATTGTCATATTAGTTTGTCCCAATTGTTCTTATCAATTGTCATATTAGTTTGTCCCAATTGTTCTCATCAATTAAATTTTAAGGGAGTTCCAGTAATCCCAGTGAGCTTGTCAAAAATGAGGTAAGCAACAACCGCCCACCTCGAACAGCTCAAATCACACCCAGAAAGTCTCCTGGCTGTCCACAGTCCCCTAGAACTGCTGTCTGCCGAAAATGGTGCCCTACAGCAACACACATTGCACAGGGTGTTACTATATTATTCATAAAAATACAGCTTTTGCTGTTTTTCAAATAGCACAAAAAGAGAGGAGTTTTCACCTCTGTATAGTGCTCAGAAAAATCCAGAAAAATTACGGTTGCGTTCCTCGCGAAGAGTAGATCAAAATCGACTCTTTAAACGCCTCGATCTGATGCTCCTACGCCAAGATAAAAATCGGAGAAGTTGACACTGTCCAGAAATTTCCACAGCAAAAAGGGGGGTCAAAGAGGCCTCGGGAAACGTGCCAAAAGTACGAAATGGAGCAAAGTAATCAACATGGAAATCGAAGCCTTACCTCCTAGGAACGCGCTGTCGCGAAAATCGTCCAAAAATTCCTCCTGGTTAGCCCACAGGGAATTTTCGACGGAACTGCGACGGGAAATGGGCCGAAAAAGAAAACCGTCGCAGTGCGCCGCGTCGCAGATAACTCACTATCGGTACCTTCAAAAATTCTAAAATTCTGAGGAGAGAGAGAGGAGAGAGAGAGGAAGAATTTTTGTATAGGGCACTTTCTCTGGTTCTCTCTCTACAGCACGGAGCCCGAGGTGAAAGATGGTGGGGGTGGGAGGCTCTATTTATAATGGGCCAAGGTCCCTCACCAGATCCCGGGCAGAACAGCAAACACCGGAATGGACCATCCAGGACGCGCCACGTGTTGACAAAACAGGAAACAGCCTTGTGCAATGCCACTCAGAAGACGCCACGTGTCCACGTGGAGCACGGGCCCGGTCCCCGCGCCGGGTCTTCCGGAAAATGTTGGCCAATCGGAGCGCCGCCACGTGCACCTTCTAGAAGCCGGCCGGCCAATGGGAAAACGCCACGTGTCAAGGTAAGGCTTCGGTGCACCCGGTGCACGGCAAGCCCATGGACCCCGCACCAGCGCCCCCCGCCCGCGCCGCGCGCCGCTGCGCTCTGCCGCGCTCCGCCGCTGCGCCGCCGCTGTGCCGCCGCCTGCCGTCGCCCGCCGGTAGCCGCCGGCGGCCGGAACAGTAATTCCGGTCGCCGGAGTTACTGTTCCGGTGAACAGTGTTTTGGCGCCGAAAAATAAAGTGAATATACCGTTTTGATCGTTTTCGCGCGCTGAGTCCAAATCCGCTGTCCATTTCGCCAAATTCTCATCCGAAATTTTGCCGAAAGCTCCTGGAAAATTCCATTTGCTCCGATTTTCGCACTGAGTCTATATTAAATGTCCAATTTCGATTCTACAAGCTCTGCTTCACCGAATAAGCTCCCTACAGTCACTGTTTAATGTTGTACAGTTCCTGCGGGAGTCCGGATCATCACATCCTCCCCCACTAAAAAGAGTTTCGTCCTCGAAACGAGACTAAACAATAATCCTCAGTCCGATGTCTCGAATAAGTAGGGGTGAGCATCCCTCATCTCCGACTCGAGCTCCCATGTAGCCTCGCGCTCGTCATGATTGCTCCATTGGATCTTCACATAGGGAATGGCCCGACTGCGTAATTCTTTCACCTCTCGATCCAGAACTCGCAGTGGGCGCTCTTCATACCTCAAATCCTCGCTGATCTCAAGCGATGTGAAGTCGATGACGTGCGATGGGTCGAAGATATACTTCCTCAAAGTAGAAACATGAAATACATCATGGACACCAGCAAGCCTTGGAGGAAGTGCGAGTCGGTAGGCAACTGGCCCGATACGCCCCAATACCTCAAAGGGTCCAATATATCGGGGGCTAAGTTTTCCACGAATGCCGAATCTCCTGATTCCTTTGGACGGCGAGACTTTCAGGAATACATGATCTCCAACTTGAAATTCTAAGTCTCGTCGCCGAACATCGGCATAGCTCCTCTGTCGGCTTTGGGCGGTCTGAAGATGCTTTCGAATCACCCGGACCTTCTCTTCTGCCTCTATCAAGACATCTGGTCCCAAGGTCCGCCTCTCGCCTACGTCACTCCAATAAAGTGGTGATCGACACTTGCGTCCATACAATGCTTCAAACGGAGCCATCTGAATGCTCGCTTGAAAGCTATTGTTGTACGCGAATTCAGCCAAAGATAGATGCCGAATCCACCCTCCGCCGAAATCCAGGACGCAAGCCCTCAACATGTCCTCCAGGATTTGTATCGTCCGCTCTGATTGCCCATCAGTCTGCGGATGAAAGCTGTACTGAACCTGAGTTCAGTCCCCAAGGCTGTTTGCAAACTCTTCCAGAAATGCGAAACAAACCTCGGGTCTCTATCTGATACTATGGAGGCTGGTACTCCATGTAATCTTACTATCTCATCTAGATATAACTGGGCTAGTCGCTCAAGTGGCCACGTAGTCTGCATGGGCAGAAAGTGCGCCGACTTGGTAAGTCGATCTACAACTACCCAGATAGCGTCTGCTCCTCCCTGTGCCTTTGGCAATCCGACCACAAAATCCATCGTAATGTGGTCCCATTTCCACTCGGGAATTGGGAGACTTTGTAACTTGCCAGCTGGCACTCGATGCTCAGCTTTCACCTGCTGACAAGTTAAACACTGAGCCACAAATCTCCCAATATCCCTCTTCATGCCTTTCTACCAGAAGTGTGCCTTGAGGTCTTTATACATCTTAGTCCCACCAGGATGTAGGGTATAAGGTGTATAATGGGCCTCGCGCAATATCTGCTCTCTAATCTCCACATCTATTGGCACACATGCTCGGTTTCTGTACCTCAGTATTCCCGAGGCATCTACCGAAAAGTCCCCAGACTGATCACTCGGAATATGATCTCTAATCCTGGCCAAGTGGGGGTCCTCACTCTGTTTCTCTTTGATCCTGTCCAGCAGAGTGGGCTGCACGACTAAAGATGTCAGTCTAGCAGAGACCCCAGGGGACACAACCTCTATGTCGAGCCGTCTCATCTCCTCTAATAGCGGCGCCTGGTCTGTGATCATCATAGACAAACTTTGCACCGCTCTCCTACTCAAGGCGTCAGCGACCACATTAGCCTTGCCTGGGTGGTAGAGAATATCTACATCATAATCCTTTAATAGCTCTAACCACCTACGTTGCCTCAAATTCAGCTCCTTTTGCGTGAACAGGTACTTTAGGCTCTTGTGGTCGGTGTAGATTTCACAATGTTCCCCATACAGATAATGGCGCCAGAGCTTTAGCGCAAACACTACAGCTGCAAGCTCCAAGTCATGGGTAGGGTAATTTTTCTCATAATCCTTGAGTTGCCTTGATGCATAAGCAATTACCCTCCCTTCCTGCATCAGCACACAACCAAGTCCGCTGTGTGATGCGTCACTATAGATCACATATCCTTTTCCCATAACAGGAAGGGAAAGGATAGGAGCGGTCATCAGTCTATTTTTCAGCTCCTCAAAGCTCTTTTGACAGACCTCACTCCAGATAAACTTCACTCCCTTACGCGTCAAGCGAGTGAGGGGTGTGGAGAGCTTCGCAAAGCCTTCCACAAACCGACGGTAATACCCAGCTAAACCCATAAAGCTACGTACCTCAGAAACCGTCGTCGGTCGGGGCCAATCACGGACTGCCTCAATCTTCGCTGGGTCCACCGCCACACCTGCAGCGGAAATCACATGGCCCAAGAAGACTACCTCCCGAAGCCAAAACTCGCACTTTGCCAGCTTGGCATACAACTTCTTCTCTTGCAGAAGTTGCAGCACGATCCTTAAGTGCTCCTCATGCTCAATATCACTTCGGGAGTAAATCAAGATATCATCAATGAATACTACTACGAATCGATCCAAGTATAGTCGGAAGATCCGGTTCATTAAATCCATGAATGCGGCAGGGGCATTAGTTAGCCCAAAAGGCATAACTGTAAATTCATAATGCCCGTACCGTGATCTAAATGCCGTTTTCGGAATATCCTCGGCCTTCACCTTCAACTGGTGGTAACCAGACTGCAAATCTATCTTAGAGAAGACACAAGACCCTTGCAGCTGATCAAAAAGATCATCGATGCGCGGCAAAGGGTACTTGTTCTTGATGGTCACTTTATTTAATTCTCTATAGTCCACACATAATCGAAGTGACCCATCCTTCTTTTTCACGAATAGCACCGGCGCTCCCCAAGGCGACACACTCGGCCTAATAAAGCCCTTATCCATTAAATCCTGAAGTTGCGCCTTAAGCTCTCGCAACTCAGCCGGTGCCATCCGGTAAGGAGCCTTTGAGATTGGCGCAGTTCCCGGAACTACGTCAATCACAAACTCAATCTCCCTATCTGGCGGCATGTGAGTTAGCTCAGGTGGGAAAACATCCGGGAACTCGCGGGCAATAGGGATATCCCCGAGTTCCGGTGCTGCCGTAGGCCCCTCAACAACACTAGCCAAAAAGGCTACACATCCTCGATGGATCATCTGCCTTGCTCGGGAAGTCGAAACCATAGAGGCAAAGAAAGCACTCTGACATCCCCGGTATACCATCATCTCCTGGCCTGGTTCTCTAAAAGTGACCGTCCTTGCGGCATAGTCAATAGTTGCGAAATACCGAGCCAGCCAGTCCATCCCGAGGACCACATCGAAGTCCATCAATTTTCTCAGGACCAACAGGTCAGCTGGCATAATCCAGGACTCGATTTGCATCGGGCAGGACCAACAACACTCCTCCACGTGCAAGGTGTGATCGGGAATCTGAACCTCTCGTGCACGTGGCAAAAGTCCTACCTCTATCCCATGTAATGATGCAAATGATTTACTAATAAAAGAATGCGATGCTCCAGTATCAAATAATGTACGAGTCCTAATGCCAGAAAGTAAGGTGATACCTGCCACCACGTGATCTGCTGCCGAAGAGTCCTCTACCTGTGCAGCATACACTCGCCCACTCTGAGCTGGAGGGCGATACTCCGTGGGATGGGAAGAAGATGGCCAGCTTGCTGGAGCATATGGCCGCTGAGCCGTCGACCGTTGCTGAGACGAAGAAGGAGCAGATGCTGAAGAAGGAGCCGTCGATGGTGCATATGGGCAGGCAGCTCGGAGGTGGCCAGACTGTCCACACCGATAACAACGGCCAAATCTCAGATCACAAGCATCAGAGTTATGCTGTCCCTGGCAGAAAATGCACCTAACCGTAGCCTGGGGCTGCCTCGCCTGCTGCCTCTGTCGCGGAGGCCCTTGCTGCCGCGACTGCGATCTCTGCGAATGCTGTTGCTGCTGATGCTGCGGTGGCCTCTGGGATCCCCCAGGCCCTCGCCGCTCAGAGCGCCCACGGCCGGAAAACTGAGGCCGTGGCGGTCGTGGCGGCCTCCAAGAACTGGCCTGTCCCCCGTCGTCCTGCGCTGGTCGCTTCCTGTCTGCGCCTTGAGCGACCAGGCCCCCACGTCTGGCGACGACGTGGTCTCCCCTCTCAACCCACTGGGCATGCTCTGCTGCCTCCTCCAAGGTCTGTAGTCTCTGAGCATGCACCAGAGTATAGATTTCAGGGCGCAGGCCCGACTCAAAGAGCTCCACCTGGTGCGGTCCATCCCTGGCGACATAGGGTACGCAGTTGAGTAACCGCGTGAACTCCTGAAAATAGTCTAATGCCGTCCGGTCGCCTTGCTGAAGATTCTTCAAATCATCTTCCAGCTTTTTCTTCATACTCGTGGAAAAGTACGTATCCAGAATCATCTTCTTGAACTCAGACCAGGGTAGCTGTCGAGTGATTTGAAATTCCAGTGGCTCCACCCGACGCCACCATGCATCAGCATCCCCGTCTAAACAGTGTACAGCCATATGTACCCTGTACTTCTGGTCAATGAAGAAGTCCCGGAATAACTTCTCCATTGACGAAAGCCAAGTCCCAATCTCCCAAGGCTTAATATTCCGCCCTGAAAATCTGGGCGGTCCCCGCTTACAGAACTGAGTAAGTTTGTCAGCAATCTCCTGCTCCTCCGCATGAGTCAATGGCCGGATTGTCCCCTGAGCAACAGGGGATGCCGAGGTCACCGGTCCAACTGGGGAAGCCACAGCAGGGGAGGGTGGTACGGGAGAACTCTCCGGGGGTGCAACAACAGGCTGCGCCCTCTGTTCTAACATTTGCGTCAGCCGACCCATGGCCTCCTCCTGACGCCGCACGGCCTCTGACATCTGGGCAATCTGAGCCTGCAGCTCCTGTACCTCACTCTGCTGGCCCTGCTCGGACTCTTCCGGCTCGGGCTCAGGGGAGGAAGGCTGCGAACGCGTCAACATTCTACGTTGCGGAGGCATCCTACCACAAGAAACCACCCTTGGTATCAAAACCCCACACGACCCATTCTAGCGAAAGTCAAAGACATTCTCCTATTTCTGTGACTTTATGTTGTCTGCAGCCAACATAACAGTCTACCAGAAGTAGGCTATGTCGACCCCTCTTCCTTTATTGGAAGAGTTAAATAAGTAACACAACGACTTCCGCAAAATTGCCACGTCTCTCGCACCCTATCATCCTAGGGTATGTCAAAAGCCTAGGGTTTCCTAAGTCCCAACTGACCTATCCCTAAGCTCCGATACCAACTTAATCTGTCACGCCCCGGAACCCGGGCTCGCCAACAGATCCGCCGTGCACATGGGATTTCCCGAGTACACGAAGCGCTGGTAACCTGCTCCGATATAATATAAACAATAAAAGAGCATAATACAGAGCTGAAGTGGAAGAACCACATAGTATCTCAGACTGGAACTACTAATGAAGCTGTAATATGTACAATAATCTCCCAGCTCACCAAAATAGTACATCCAGCTGGCGAAAGCCAGACCTAGAATAAAAGAAGAATACCACAGTCTGAGTAAAGGGTGCAGCATCTATCTAACAGCTCTCAGTCTCCCAGGAGATCTATCTATTCAGCGATCCCCTTACCTCGATCAGCTGCCGATGGCCTAGCAGCTCCCGCAGACGACTCTGCAAAAATAAAGGAGAAGAAAGAAACAGAAAAGAACAATGGGGGTGAGAACTACCAGATAAACTAGTAGCCTCCCCTAGTGGGCAAAACCTCAACTCTGACGCACCCACTAGGACTACTAGAGGCCAGAAAGGAATAAGTGGTAAAGCTGTAAACAGAACTGCTGAATAAAGGGAAACCACCACTAGTATGCCTCTAAATGTCATGTAGCATGAAATGACTGTATGCAACAATACCAAACATGCCTGCCTGAAATAACTCAGTCTTGTGTCACTGGTACTGCCTGCTGTGCCTTGCCAAATCGGGTATGCTGGCCAATGCATAACACCGATAGGGGATAGTGTTTGCCAAATCGGGTATGCTGGCCAACGCATGACACCGATAGGGAATAGTGTTTGCCAAATTGGGTATGCTGGTCAACGCATAACACCGATAGGGGATAGGAGTCTCAAGGACTCAAAGTCTGTCTGTAACACACTCCGGAGTGGCACTCGAGGGGAGCGACCCACACGAGTAAAAGTACCTCAGTAATAAGTATCATAAGTGTCGTAAACAGCAGGACTGGATCATGACTATGATCAAAGTGGGAAAAGCCATCCACTAAGAAACTCTGATATGATGCCATAGTACTCAATAAGTAGGAAAAACCATCCACTAAAGAAAAGCCCGATCCCCTGCTGATGCCAAAAATAGACCAGACTCAACCCCATTCTGATGCAAGGATAAACATCCGGCCGACCGCCTACAGTCCGCGGTCACCGCAACACCCCACAAGTTTATAATCTAACATAACCTTGGCTATACTATTCCAAACCCCTGCTCATACTCGAGCGACAAGCAACTGAAAGCAAAAGAGAGCAATAAAACATGTCAAGCCTTAATATGATAGTGTAGCAATAAATAGTGGCCCTACCTGATGTCCGGGCATGCATGCAACTGTCTTTATTTTAAAAGTTGTAAAATAGTGTCAAAGATTTAAAAAGATTGATTTACTGAATAAAAGTCATTTGCATGCGAGATTATAGCCTTTGTCTCAAACACAGTGTCCCAATATAAGTCATCATATCATCTGTGGGGTTATATTAAATTTTAGGAGAGTTCGTCCCAGCGGTTCTCATCAATTGTCCTGTTAGTAGTCCTGTTAGTAGTCCTGTTAGTAGTCCTGTTAGTAGTCCCAATAGTTCTCATCAATTTAGTTTGTCCCAATTGTTCTCATCAATTGTCATATTAGTTTGTCCCAATTGTTCTTATCAATTGTCATATTAGTTTGTCCCAATTGTTCTCATCAATTAAATTTTAAGGGAGTTCCAGTAATCCCAGTGAGCTTGTCAAAAATGAGGTAAGCAACAACCGCCCACCTCGAACAGCTCAAATCACACCCAGAAAGTCTCCTGGCTGTCCACAGTCCCCTAGAACTGCTGTCTGCCGAAAATGGTGCCCTACAGCAACACACATTGCACAGGGTGTTACTATATTATTCATAAAAATACAGCTTTTGCTGTTTTTCAAATAGCACGAAAAGAGAGGAGTTTTTCACCTCTGTATAGTGCTCAGAAAAATCCAGAAAAATTACGGTTGCGTTCCTCGCGAAGAGTAGATCAAAATCGACTCTTTAAACGCCTCGATCTGATGCTCCTACGCCAAGATAAAAATCGGAGAAGTTGACACTGTCCAGAAATTTCCACAGCAAAAAGGGGGGTCAAAGAGGCCTCGGGAAACGTGCCAAAAGTATGAAATGGAGCAAAGTAATCAACATGGAAATCGAAGCCTTACCTCCTAGGAACGCGCTGTCGCGAAAATCGTCCAAAAATTCCTCCTGGTTAGCCCACAGGGAATTTTCGACGGAACTGCGACGGGAAATGGGCCGAAAAAGAAAACCGTCGCAGTGCGCCGCGTCGCAGATAACTCACTATCGGTACCTTCAAAAATTCTAAAATTCTGAGGAGAGAGAGAGGAGAGAGAGAGGAAGAATTTTTGTATAGGGCACTTTCTCTGGTTCTCTCTCTACAGCACGGAGCCCGAGGTGAAAGATGGTGGGGGTGGGAGGCTCTATTTATAATGGGCCAAGGTCCCTCACCAGATCCCGGGCAGAACAGCAAACACCGGAATGGACCATCCAGGACGCGCCACGTGTTGACAAAACAGGAAACAGCCTTGTGCAATGCCACTCAGAAGACGCCACGTGTCCACGTGGAGCACGGGCCCGGTCCCCGCGCCGGGTCTTCCGGAAAATGTTGGCCAATCGGAGCGCCGCCACGTGCACCTTCTAGAAGCCGGCCGGCCAATGGGAAAACGCCACGTGTCAAGGTAAGGCTTCGGTGCACCCGGTGCACGGCAAGCCCATGGACCCCGCACCAGCGCCCCCCGCCCGCGCCGCGCGCCGCTGCGCTCTGCCGCGCTCCGCCGCTGCGCCGCCGCTGTGCCGCCGCCTGCCGTCGCCCGCCGGTAGCCGCCGGCGGCCGGAACAGTAATTCCGGTCGCCGGAGTTACTGTTCCGGTGAACAGTGTTTTGGCGCCGAAAAATAAAGTGAATATACCGTTTTGATCGTTTTCGCGCGCTGAGTCCAAATCCGCTGTCCATTTCGCCAAATTCTCATCCGAAATTTTGCCGAAAGCTCCCGGAAAATTCCATTTGCTCCGATTTTCGCACTGAGTCTATATTAAATGTCCAATTTCGATTCTACAAGCTCTGCTTCACCGAATAAGCTCCCTACAGTCACTGTTTAATGTTGTACAGTTCCTGCGGGAGTCCGGATCATCACATTATCAATCTATTACAATAGGCATGCAACCTTTCAATTGAAAAATCCTTCTTCCTACACCATTTTTGAAGCACCTTCCGATTCCGCGAATCCCGCTTCGGAATGTCTCTTAGAATTTATCCAATCAACTTTAGAATCTTGAATCAAGCAAGAAGAATAAAAAAGTTTTCTTTTTTTACTGACTCTCTCTTCACCGTTCTTCAATATTATATAAAAGAAACCCTATAGAACAAAAGAGAATTCTATATATACTATATCTAATGGAATTCGTCTTATAATCCCGCTTGATCTAATATTTTAATGGGTCAACTAAAGCCCAAAATTCATTACAAATTAATCCACTATATGAGTTATTAAACCAAATCCAAAATGAACCAAATGAAATAATAGATGAATTTGATATCACTAAATTCAGCATCAACTGTAGCAATTAGTACTATATTCAAATTGGCTATACTTCCAACTACAAAAGCGGAAAGAGTAACTTTAAACAAAAGATTTACTATACCCAAGTACTTTATACTTTATAGGTTTTGTTTTTTTTAATTTTCTACACTATTGTTATTATATTTAAAAAAAATACTATTGTATTATTATAATTTATCAATCTCTACACTGTATTTTTGATCTATTTTTCTTTTTCTATTATGTACTATTTTTTCTCATAAATATTACTAAAGTTTTTTTTTTTTTTTTTTTTTTTTTTTTGTCAATCTCTAAATTACCATTAACATTGCATTACTATTGATAAATCTATTGTTTTAACTTTATTAAGAACCACTTATTACATGATAGAAAAAATATAAAGTGAATCTCCATGAGAGGTTTATTAAAATCTTTTATTAAGTTATTTTTAATTATTTTTTATTTAATTTTTTATATTTGGGTATTTTTTGTATTAAAATATGCATAATATTAGCTCTATTAATTTCTTTCAATTAGTATTTTTTAATAGTTTTTATGTAAATTTATATATTTTTAATTTGTCCTGTAGGATTTGGGAAAAAATGAGAAAAAAAGATAATTGAGTGATGTGTTCCCAAAAAAAAAAAAAAAAAAAAAAAAAAATTACAGCGTAGAAAGTGAAAAAAAATAAAATATTTTTTATACATTCCAAATATAATGTATATTTTACATCCCATCTATTTTAAAAGGACAAATTTAATTCATCATTTCGAAATGATGAGTGAAAGAGTCTCTAGAGTGGAATGAATTTTACTCGTCATTTCGAAATGACGAGTGAAAGAGTTCCTAAATAGAATGTATAATATTACCTGTGAAAAAATTATATGCATAGACTATGTTTGGTATAGGACATATACCGAAACAAGAGGGGAAATCCCCCACTTTGTAAATAAACAACAGTAAAATTGGATGTAACATGTTGGTCCGGTCAAAGCAAATTTTCCTGGGTTGTTATGAAACAACAACTTAAAAGTTGTTCTTGAGGAACTAATTATAAGAACAACTTTGTTCTTAAATAAATAGATATATAAATAAATATATTAATATAGATATTCTCTTTATGATAATAATATATTTATACTTAAATTTTATTATATAATATAAATTAATTAAATTTGATATATTATTTATTTTATTAAGTTTTATTATTTATATATTAATATTTAATTATTTCATTTTGTATTAAGTATTATATATATTAAATTAATTTTCATATATTATATATTTTTAAAATTTGTATTATTTATAATATTATTAATTAAAATTATAAGGATATTGCTAGTATTATATTTTATATATTATGGATAAATTATATAAAATAAATTGTTATATAAAATAAATTAAATATAGTGATATAAATTAAATTATTACATAAAATATTATATTATAAATTATTATATAAAATATACTGATATAAATTAATTATTTTATTTTTTAAAATATATTTAGATATTGTTTTAGACTTTTTATCCAAACACTATTAAAAATATCCTCTAAAATATTTCTAAATACATCCAAATACAAATTTACCGTTATTCTAATTTATACCGAAATATTCTCTGTTCTCGGAAACAAGAAAAATTAATTTTTAGAATTTAGTTTCGAAACAAACACAATAGATATATAGTATAAGTGTTTATGATAAGTTTAATTACCTCCTAAAAACGTTTTAATGAGAAGATTTTATTTTTTTCCTTCATAGGGATGGTTTTACTGCCCCATATATAAAAAAATAAAATTTTATAAATATGCTATTTAACTGCATAAAATAAAACACGTTATTTATAGCTGTTAGTCCGTTCTGTTATATTTAAACAAATAAAATATATGTAATTAAAATTACTGTATTTTCAACTGCGCATGTATTTTTGATTGTGACAATCGGCTTTCAAGCATTCCAGCGAGCTTTAGAATTTGGAATTCCATAAAACCTTCGGTCTCGGGAGTCGCCATTACCTTTGCCCGATTTCCTCATAAACTTTTTTGATCATGAGGTAAGGAACTTGGATAGTAGACTTTTCGATAATGACTGTATTTATAATTATATCCAGCCAAAATGCACTAAGATGATCGGCTCTAGCTAGCGTGGACCACATAAGTCTTTTATGATCTTATATCTTTCCTCTTTTCGTAATTTTCATAGCTTACAATCTAAAAGAAACTCAATTTGTTTTTTTAGGGCAGTTTAATAGTATTAAACACTTTCTAGTTACACGCATGTTCTTGTGAGTTACCATCTTTGTTAGACATTTTCTTGTCTCTCATTTTGCCACGGAATAAAATGATCAGCAAACATTAATGAAAGTGTCTACACAAATAAAACACTATAATTGGAATATACAAAGTCACGAGTATAATAAACAACAACTACATACATTTCTGATCTGTCTTACATGCATCACCAAAGAAAAAGGCAACTCGATCAGGAAAAAGAAAAAAAGAAAAAAAGAAAAAAAGAAAAAGAAGTTAAAAAGAAGAAGCTAACAAAAAGTGAACCCAACTAAACTCTTTTGATTCCACTAATCATTCTTTTAATCATGCTTAAACCAAATAATATCCCAACTTATTAATCCACCTACCCAACATTCAATTAGATGTGTACGCTCCACTAACTCAACATTAATTCTAACTAATTACATTACTCTTTTCATTTCTGTCTTAATTATGGTACAGTCCCACAAACTCAAATCAGAGAAAATATGCACTAAAAAATTAAAAATTTAAAACTCATTCTCAAGTACTGATGATTTCAGCTGCATTTTAATACCGATTATTTAAATATAATTTGTCAGTGCGTTCTTTCCTGAAGGAAACACTCCGCCTAGACATTATCAATGGGGAGAACGGCGCTCCGCGAGCTCCGGCCGCTCCCGAAGGAAAAGAACGGCCGCCGAACCCTACCACTTCCACTGCCGCCGCCGCTACTACTACTCCCTTCGTCTCTCTCTCCACCACCCTCAACAACCGAAAACTGCATCTCTTTAAGCATCTCCCTAACCGAGAGAATAAGTTGCCTATCATTGGATGAGTCCATGGAGAGTGATCTCCTCATGGGTTGCACGTAGAACCTCTCATCCTTCTCCCTAACAACATCAATGCACTCATCTCCCATGCTCCCACCTATCTTATTTTTTCCGTGTAGTAACCTCCTCGTCCCCTTCTTTCCCTGTACGTGGTCTCCGACTACTCCTACCACCGCACCGTTAGCGTCATGCTCGCGATGTTCTAATGGGTATTTGAACGGACCGCCCGTGATGTTGGTTCTGCATAACGGGCAGTTGCTGCTGGTCTGCAGCCACGTGTCGACGCAGTCGATGTGGAAGGCGTGCGAGCAGTCGGGCAGGAGTTTGAGAGCGTCGTCGCTGCGGGGCTCGGTCAGACAGATCGCGCATTCTTGGATGGGGCCGGCGGCGGAGGACGGCGGTGCGGATTTTATGATGGGGAGCATGCTGATGATGTAGGGGTCGAGGCCGCGGGGCTCGGCGGGGGGGAGGAGGAGGAGGGTGGGGGGAGTGCTGCGGCGGAGGCCGGGGGCGGCGGAAGAGAGACGGCATTTGGTGAGGAAGAGGTAGTAGCTGAGGAGGAGGATGGAGGTGGTGAGGATGCCTAGGATAGTGATGGCTAAGATGGGGAAGCTTGTGTAGGAGGAGGAGGAGGAGGAGGAGGGTGGTGGTGGATCCATTAATGTTCAAGGTGGTTTAAGTAATTATATATTGTAAGAGTTGGTGTATGGATGCAGGAGAAGGGGAAGTAAACAAGTGAGATAATAGCTAGGTTTTGAGAGAGAGAGAGAGAGAGACTTGGGAGAATAAAGGATAATAGCTAGGAGGGAGAGGGAGGAGGTCTAGGGGAATGGGGGAGATAAAAGGGTTGTGGAATAGGGGAATGAGTGGTGGTGGGTCTTGTTTGTCGGGGATAGTAAGAGGCAAACCCATGTGTAGTAGTATGGCAAAGAAAGGGAAATGAAGAGTAATGGATAACCAACCAAGAAACTTTTAAGACAAAGGAACCTTTAGTTATTAAGATCTATATATTTAATGCTACTTAGTAAGAAAATTTGGAATACAAACATAAAATTACATATACTTTTTTTTTTGTTCTTTCTCAAATCGTAGAAATTATATTGTAATCCAATAATTGCGATTGAAATAGTATAATATTTTTTTTAAAAAAATAAACAGAATATTAATATATTATTCTTTTTGACTGTACGTAATGTATTCCCACAATCTGAAATAGAAATTTAATTTTTTTATATTATATGATAATTTTTGTATTATATATTTTAACTAGTTTCAATTTTTTTTAATTCTAAAAGATAGATGTGGTATTAATTTTTTAGATTCATCATTTTAGAAATAATTTGTTTTTTTCTTCATTAGTTACGGTACCTTTTCTAGTTACAGCATCCAAGATATGTTTTCCTGGACAAATAAGAAATAGTATTAAGACTAATTTAAAACATTTTCGTTTTCTTATCAAATGGATCTTCTGAGAATCCAGCTGGAACCTCCTCTTAAATAGGTTGAATTGAAAAGCTTATTCTAAGTGGTTATAGAAAGATTTGATTAGGAAAAGAAGATTCCAATCTATGATAAAGCAAAGTAATTGGAGACACAGAAAGAGCTAGAAGACCCTCTCTCTCTCTCTCTCTCTCTCTCTCTCTCAATGAAAATGGTCAATCCGGTCCACAAGAATTAAGTTTTGAAATTCTACGTTATAATCACAAATATTCAACTACATATTCTTGGAAAGTCAAAGGACACAATGGGTCCATTAACTTTGAAGCACATACTACTTTGTCCTGGCTAGGCACACCCCATCACGTACCTAAACCAGTTTTAAAACTATTCAGTGTTGCGATATTGACCCTAATTAAGTAATACCAAACGTTCAACTAATGTTAAAAAACAAAAAAAAAAAAAAAAAAAAAAAAAAAAACAAGAAATAAAAACAAAACAAAACACGCATGCACCCACACCCCCACTACAATATTTTTTGTCATGACCATTTGATTTTTTTTTAAGAGCTGTAGTTGTTGCGGCTTATAATTTTGCTGGCCGGCCAATTAGATTCATGATAATCAAAACACCTAAAAACATTTAAATGATAGAATTTATAGTGTGATAATAAAATAAAATCGAATACATACTAATATTCAAGATTATAAATAGAACTATAAAATAACTTATAGAGCGTCATAAAAAAAAAAATTCTTGATAAAAGAACAGAAACAAAAAATTTGATTGCAATGCAAACGGTACCAACCAAACTAGATAATTTGGTTTCACCTTCTGTGTCAGGCACTCTCCAGTATGGTGTGAAATTGATGAATAATCTTATCAGAATGCACGTGAGTAGGTAACAGGATCAGTACCCATTTATATAAATTTTAAATTGACTTGCTATCAAAATCTGATTATGATTCTATTTAATTTAAATAGATGAGAAATGAATAAAACATACCATATCAAGTAATTCTATATATATCTTTTAAAATTGATTCTTATCTATAGCAAACTCAAATTTAAATATAATTAATTAGGCCACATATATGAAAATTTTAACAATATCTTACTTGGCTTATATTAATTATATTTCATGAACATATTTTTTATATTCCGAATTTTATTGTGTATTATTGAAAATTTTATGATCAAACATCTTAGAACTTACTTGATCCTTAACTCAAACTAAAAGACTATAATGATAGGAACTATGACAGTCCACCTCTCTATATTGAAACTTTCCTTCTATAATTAATTACCATATCATCTTCATATTCTAATCAAATACTTTATATGATACAACTTTATGAATGAACTAAAAACCATATGTCCATACGTTAACAAACAAAACTTTATATTTGTTAAACGGTCCAACACAGCTGTATCAAAATTATAACTTTAGTGAAAAAAAAAAAGATAAAAAATGTTATAATGCTATACATCAAAAGACTAATCAGACCCATACTACAAATATGATCTTTATATGACCCAAGTGCTAGCCCCTTGGTCATTGCGTCTGCAATCATATACTTGGTACTGATAATTCAATTCTAACATAACTTTCATCTATCTTCTCTCTCACAACAAGATACTCGGTATCCAAGTTTTTATACTCCGTTATAATCTTGTTATTATTGGCAATGGAAACTGCAGCTGAACTATTACAGAAAATTTTTATTGGACGAGCAATGGAGTCTACAATCTTTTAGTCTGTGAGAAAATTTCTAAGCCAAATAGCTATGATGTGGTCTCGTAATATGCAATGTACTCTGCAGCCATGGTCGAAGGAGCGGTAATACTTTGTTTGCTGCTCTTCCATAAAATCGCTCCACCAACAAGCATAAAAACATACCTAGTTGTAGACTTTCTAGTATTTGGGCATACTGCAAAATCGGAGTCCGAGTACCCGATCAGCTCGAAATGATTTGATCTCCTGTATATTAGCATTTGATATAAAGTACCCTTCAAGTATCTCATAACCGTCTTAGTAGCCTTCCAATGCTCCATACCTGGATTACTTTGATACCTGCCAAGTAATCCAACGGCAAAAGCAATATCCGGACATGTGCACGTCTGTGGATAAATAAAATTATCAACTGTAGAAGCATAGGGTATGTTTTTCATGTTCAATTTCTATTTAGTTCTTGGAACACTGAAAAACATTATGCTTATCCCCTTTCTGAACGGGAGAAACACTAGCTTACAATTATGCATTTCAAAAATTTTCAAAACCTTCTTTATGTAGGCCTTTTGAGATAGACCGAGTAAACCTTTATGCATATTCCTTTTAATTTCAATACCAAGAACATATGAGGCCTTATCTAAATATTTCATTTCAAAATTTTGGAAAAGAAATTTTTTAATATCATGCAATAGCCCGAGATCATTATTAGCAAGCAAAATATTATCAATATAAAAGATTAAGAAAATTATTTAACTCCTACTAACCTTCCACTATAAGAAAAGATGTATGTAGAGGCGGTTTTTAATTATCGTAGAAACGGTTTAAACCGCCTCTATAAATCATAGAGGCGGTTTTAGCGACCGCCTCTGGACCGCCGGCGTAGACGCCGCCTCTATAACATAGAGGCGGTTTAATCGACCGCCGGGGATGCTTAGAGGCGGCTTAAACCGCCTCAACTAATTTATTTTTAATATTTATTTTATAATTTTTTTATTCATATGATAGTAGTGTAGAGACGGTTTAAACCGCCTCTGCATAATATTAAATTTATAGATGCGGTTTAAATCGCCTCTACGACAATCTGTACGTTAAAATTAATATAAAAATTTTATTAAAATAATTATTTTAATCTGTATTTATATGTAGAAAATTACAAATCTATAGTAATGACTTAACAATTCTTTGACATCATCAAAACATTTATAATTAAACATAACAGATAATTCGAAACACATAATCTCATTCAATAACTAACATTTATTGTAGCAACACACTAAATAAAATAAAATTTAAATAGTTTCAAATATAATCGACATTCGAGTTTTCAATACATTGTAAAAAACAAAGCAATTCTGTGATATCCTTCAATTGTCGTCTCGTGCCTTGCATTGGAGGAGAACGACTTGGAGAAAATGCATTATTCGAACAACCTACAAACATATCGAACAATAAAAAGATTATTAATTACACTAAAATTTAAATGTTTTCAAATATATTAGTAATAACCTGCTACTAAATTAGTATACTTGATAGTTGAGAAATTCGTTGAAAAGTAAGGCATTAGAAGATTGAGACCATACCTGGAACTCGGTGGTTGCCAAATAAAATCAAGAAAATGTTGTTGAAAATACTAAAAGATGCGTCCACAAAAATCCTACAAAAAAGAATTAAATATAAATGAAGACATTGTGCTTTTACTGCATGAGTCAAGTTGTTAAGAAAAGGAAAAAAAGAAGACACATTCTGGATCACTCGACAGGCATACATCTGAAGTATGAGATTTAATACGTGTCCATTGAGTTGCTCAGCTAATTCCCTTCTTTAAGCTACACTTTGAACACTGCACTTCCATGCTAAAAAAAGTGACACGTAAGAAATGCGGGGGGGGGGGGGGCGGGGGGGGGAGGGGGGACGGTGACTTAGAAAAATTAATGTTGAAATTAAAACAAATATCATCTTAAGCAAAATTAATTACCAAACAACAGAAAATTAAGACAGAGACATAAGGATTTCACCTTCGTGAGCAACAACCTCAGGCAAGTAAGTCGCACTGTGCCTTAAGTTTTTACTAGGGTCAGTGATTCAATGATTAGGCCATGATTTTCAATCTGCATGACAGAAAAGAAATATTAGTTAAAAAGAAGCTTTAATAATTAAAAGTTTTTTAACTTTAATAGCTAAAAATACTAAGAATAGCTAATAGCTGAAAACACTAAGAGCTAAAAACACTAAGAATAGCAGCAAGCTAGCACATAGGAATTGAGTTAGCAGTTCTTTTTACAAGTTAGAAGCTTCCATCTATAATCAGAAGAAGGGATTACTCGGATCACGATTACTCGGATAACTATTCATCAATACAGAAAGAGACATAAATGTAAGATTGATAGATGAAATATAATACTTAATCACTAAGAAGCTGTTGAATGTCCACCATGGTAAAAATGAACATCCATATAAACAAGAAGTTAAAGAATGTCTACTTCAGAATTTACAATAAGCAATAGAGAGAAATTAAAGAGGTTTTCTGCTATCCAACTCTCCAAAACATCATGGTCAAATATATTCCACATTACTCTTATGTCTCATGTGTTTGTATTTTATCAACATTGTAGTTGAAAGGTGTTAGGTTATCCTGAGAAGGTCCAGAGTCTTCTCAAGCTTTGAATACAGCTGTGAACCTCCAACTTTGCCATAAAAGCATAAATTGAAAAGAAAATATCTCACTATATTGAAGAAATTCATATCATATTTACGACATTGGACATATATAACTTAATAATAATTAGCTAATTTTGAATGAATTAGCAAAATGAATCACATATGTAAATATTTAAAACTTGGTGGCCGCGCTGAGTGGTGTAACAAGCTAGGTGGAGGCTACAGGGTGCTAATGGGGGTAACCGCCTGCGAGGGCCTTGGGGGGGGGGGGGGGGGGTTGGGGTTATGTGGGTTGTCGCTGAGTGGATGCTTATGTGGGAAACGACAAGTGCTGTGGGGATGCTCGCTGGGGGAATTGCCGACGTGGAGGTCATCGGCGAGAGCACAGGCGCTGATCATGGAGTAGAACGATATAAAGTCCAGGTGCGGCATTTCATCGAATAGGCGGCGAGCGCAAGCGAGGACGGGTCGGTTGCATTATGTATAGAGGTAGAGGAGCGCATTGGCGACACGAGGTGCCGCAGCAACAAGGTTGCGGCAGAAAGCATGGGCATGGAGCTGCTCCTCGGCGATAAGGTCTCCGGCGGCGTGGTCTCGGGCGGCGGCGTAGGGGTGGGGGAGGGGACGTGGTGGAGGAGGAGGGAGAGGGTGAAAGGGGAGATTAGGGTTCATGGGAGATGGTGGAGGAAGAGGAGGACGTGGTGGGCGAGGGAGAAGAACGCGGCAGCGGAGCGGAGGAGGAGGACGGCTGCGACGAGGTTGAGGGGAGAAAGCAGGAGGAGAGGAGGAAGGCGTGGGCCTTGAGCACCATCGCGGTAGAGCAGATGCGACGGCAGAGCACGGCGCGGACGCGGGTCTCAAAACGCGTTGGCGAGAATGCGGTTTCCTGGATGGGCGCGTTCATGGAGTCGTGGTTACCATGGTGAGCAGAGTGCGGAAAAGAAGAAGATGCAAAATGATAGAGAAGGGGCTAGGTGCGACGGCTCAGGAAAAGGAGCTAGAGGAGATAGAGATTAGGGTTTTAGATCTTTTACCCTATAAAATTTTATTTTTAAGTTTTTTAATTTGGAGGTGGTTTAGGATACCATCTCTGAAACACCTCTAGTAACAAAGTTTATGGGCGGTTGTACGAACCACCTCTTTGAAATCGCCTTTATAAGTGCTTTTTTTTTTATAGTGTTCAGATATATGTATTGATCAACAATATTTTTATTTAAAACCAAATGATAAAACAATCTGTTTAAACTTTATATACTATTGTCGGGAGGCCTGTTTTAATCCATCATATATTGATTTCTTTAATTCCTATACCAAGTGTTCCTTTCTAGATCTTTTGCAAGAATCCTTCAGCCTGACTCATATATACCTCTTCATAGATATCGAAATTTAAAAAGCAATTTTTATATCCATCTGGTATAGCTCGAGATCGAAATGAGCAACCAGAGCCATAATAATACGAAAAGATTCCTTTCTAGATATCGGAGAGAAAGTCTCTTTATAGTTAATGGCTTCTTTCTGAGTAAACCCTTTTGCCACAAGACGGGTTTTGTATTTCTATATGTTACCTTTGGAGTCTCATTTGATTTTATAAACCCACTTGCATACTACAGGTTTAACTCCTATAGGTAACTCAATAAGATCCTATACCTTAATGTGGTTCATGGATTCAATCTCATCTTTCATGGCGTTGTACAATTCCATTGCATTACTATTATTTATGGCTTCAGAAAAACTAAGAGGATAATCTAAATTCTGACCATGCCGATCTTCTCTATCTTGAGGATTTTCTTAAATCTATTTGATCATCCACTTGTAGATCTTGATGTGGATTATCAATGATCACTACAACAAAATTAGGCTATAGCGACTAAGTGTTTCTAAAATCTAAAAAAAGTGTCGCTGACAAAAATACCGACACTTATTGTAAGTGTTGCTATATGTGCCGTCGCTAGGGTGTATAGCGACACATTTTTGTAATGTGTCCCAAAAATGTGTCCCTATAATCTAATTTTGGATATAGATGGAATATAGATAGGACACTTATACAAAAGTGTCACAAACATGTGTCCCTATAACCTAATTTGTTGTAGCGGATAGGTTCACTTTCACTTTGTGGTTCCAAAATAACTTATTTTTCTACTGGAACCGGAACCATCAAATTATTAGGAACAATAGTTGGTATATTTTGTACAAAATCTAAATGCTATTGAATTTTATCAAATTCAACGAATCGAGGTTCATAGCTCTCACTAACTGTTTCATTCTCAATAAATCGTGTCATTTTAGTTTCTACAATCTTTATAGAAAACGATGGACAGTAAAACTTATACCTTTGGACCTTTCCGAATAACCAATAAAATATCATGAAATGGTTCGAGGGTCCAATTTCTTTATTTGTGGGTCATACAATTTGGCCTCAGCTTGACAATCCCATGTATGAAAATGTCTTAAACTGGATTTCCTACCTGTCCAAAGCTCAAAAGGAGTTTTAGTGACAGCCTTAGTAGGGACCCGATTAACAATATATAGGGCAGTTTTGAGCGCCTCTGTCACGCCCCGGGGTCGAAATTGCGACCCGAACTCGCCAATAGATTCGCCACCCATACAGGAAACCCCGTATAGGCGAAGTGTCTAACCTGTAAAAAGATATAATATATCTATACAAATATCAGAGCTGAAAGAAAACTACTAAAACTCACATCGCTGTACAACTGTCATCTCACATACATAAACATCTCTCAAATATACAGCTGTCTCAAATACATAACCACCTCTCAACAAAAATTAAAGAAATAAATATAGACTGTACAGTACTATGAGCTCCAAACTGAAATAGGGACCATCTACTCTCCTCAAGCATGGGTAGGGATCTAGCTCACAACTCTCTATCCTCAATCAGAAGGAACTGCTGGTGCAGGAACTGAAAAAAATGGACCTCTGTAAAAATAATCACCACGGAGGGTGTGAGAACTATATCAATCAGTAGTTCTCAGTGGGTACCGTCTCCAAGACGAACGGTCTTCCCACTAAGTCTACTAGAGGCATAAGATAACAAAACTACTATAAGTGAAAAAGGGATAAGCTGGAATAAAATTTACATCTATCATGTCTCTATCAACGATGCTCAATGGGTGAAACAGATGCTACTCGATCTCGAGGTGCTCAATCGATCCAATCGTACTAACTGCCACGTAGGGTACAGTCAAACCTGCGCCCACCTACTACCACTATCCACACCGGGCAGGATTTACGTAGGGCATCCCATAAGGACTGCTTTGACATAGCGCGAACTCAAAGTAACAGGCCCAGCTTCGCAGCGACACTCGAGGGGAGTTACCCCACCGAGGAACAATCGCGCATCTCTGTCGAGCTCAATATGGCTTATGCAGGCTATAGTCCAAAACCGCGATCAACTACATCGAAAAACTTACTAACTCAACAACTCACAACACCAGCTGAAAAATACTCAACGACCCGGGATCAACTCACAACTCAATAGCTAACAATACTGGTCGGAAAACACTCAACGACCCGTGACCACCGTCTACCCAAACGGCTCCCAACATCACTGGCCGGAAAACACTCAACGGTCCGAGACCACTTGTAATAACGCTGATTTTTATTATTTCCTAAATGTCGACTTTTGAATTTAAGCTAGATTTTAGGTGGAAAATTCTTGGCGATGGTTCGGTTGGAATTGTTAGGTTTGCGGTTTCCATATCGCAATAGAGCTCGTTAAACGAAAAATGACTATGTGATCGGATCGGAAATCCGACTTGCGGATCTTCCGGAAAGTGGTTTTTAATGTTGGCGGGTCCGAAAAGGTAAGTTCGGACAACCTCGGAAACCCGTTATGTGATGTTGGTGCATCGGGATCTGTGCTAGCGGTTATGAGACGTTTCGGTGGATCGACACGCTTATCGAGAAAATTTGTTCAAAATTCTTCTTTTAAATATCGGAGATTTGGGGCCTTCTTACGTACGAAAGAGAAAAGGGAAAATAATAATTAATATAATTGGTCCCCAATTACCGGATAACCCTAGTTTTAAAAGATCGCTTCTTCTTCATTCTTCCTCGTCGTATGTGCCGAAGATCGAAACCGAAAATGTCACCAAAATCGGGGAGCGGATCCAGGAACACCACCGTCGGCAAAGATCGGGATCGTGCCGTCCTCTCCGTCTGAGCAAGGTTCGTAAACGATTATTCGTTGAGGTTTTTGTTTGGTTTCATTCTTGAACGATTGTTCATCGAGGTTTTTGTTGGTTTTATTATTGGACGATTGTTCGTCGAGGTTTTCGTGGTTTTGTTGGTAAACGATTATTCGTTGAGGTTTTCGTTGGTGTTGTTCTTGAATAATTGTTCCTCAAGGTTTTCGTTGTGTTCGTTCTTGGAGGATTGTTCGTCGATGGTGACGGCACCGCCGCGCGATGCCCTAGCCGTGCCACCGCCGCGCGCTGCCAGGCATGCCGCCGCGCGCTGCCACCCGCAGGCCGCCGCTTGCGCGCTGACCGCGCGCCGTTGAGGCCGCTGCTGCGTGCGCCGCCGCTTAGTGCAGTTAGCGCCCGCGCGTGTAAGGCGCTGCCGCCCGCGCCCAGCCAGGCACTGCCGCCTGCGCGTTGCCACCTGCGCGCCACCTGGCGCACCACTCGCGCCGCTCTTGCGCTGTTAGGGCACGCCGCATAGGGCAGCGCCCTGCCAGGCCACTGCCGCGCGGTGCCGCTGCACGCGTGCGCTGCGCCCTGCCAGGCCACCGCCGCTGGATGCCCCACCCGCCGCCGCGGCGCACTGCATGCGTCTGCATACCGCATAGGGCCGCGCCCTCCCACCGCCGCCGCGCTGTAGTGTACCGGTTTTTGGGTTGAGCTTTCTGACTCCACCGACGAGCCTTTTGACTGGAAAAAGGCATGAGCGCGTGTATTTTCGATTTACAGCGGAGCTCGGGAGGTTCCGGGCAGCGGCGGAGGTGCGGAGGTCGAAAAGTGAGTTAGCGTGCCCACTTTTTGATTATTTTTTTTATTTATTAAATTGCTTTTTATTTTAAAATTTGGTGTTTCCTTATCCTTCCTGCAGCTAGGGGAGTGGGAGGTGGCAGAGAGAGAGAGGGAGTTGGTGATTTAATTAATTGGAGGTGTGTAGTAGCTAATTAATTAGCTCTGGGTGAGTTGGTGGAACTAATTAATTAGTTTCCCTCTTTAAAAGCCCTCTCTCACTCTCTCTCTCGAACCCATCTCATCCCTGTTTTCTCCAAGTGACTTTTGGGTTTGGTCTGAAGCTGAGGAGGAAGGAAGGAAGGAGGAAGAAGAAGGAGAAGAGAAGGAGAGGTGTTCTTGTGCCGTTTTCATCGCCGCAAGGACGCGGAGCCGGGCGAGGGCGCGGCGAGCCTCGTGGAGGTGTGTTCTAATTTATTTAATTTTTATTTGCTCGCGTGGTTTTGGCTCTCTCTCCTTGCTTTTCCTTTTCTTTCTTTTGCTGCTCGTGGGTGTGGGGCATGCTGTCCAGTTTTTGGGCAGTGAGTGGCTCGGGAGGCAAGTCGCCGCACGGCCGGGCTGTGGCGTAGCTCGCAGCAGGCGCCGCTGCCCGGGCCCGCCTGAGCGCCGCGCGCAGCAGGCGCCCTGCTGATGTGGTCGTGCAGCAGAGCGCCAGGCCGCAGCAGCCCCCCCCCCCCCTGGGCGCCCCGCTGGGGCAAGTGCGCGCAGTTGGCCGCGGGCACTGCGCGGACCGCGCGCAGTGCCGCGGGCCCCGCGCGGGCCGCGCGCGGCACTGCGGTGCGTGCGTAGTGCCGCGGGCACTGCGCGGACCGCGCGCAGTGCCGCGGCCCCCGCGCGGGCCGCGCGCGGCACTGCGGTACGTGCGCAGTGCCGCGGGCACTGCGCGGACCGCGCGCAGTGCCGCGGGCCCCGAGCGGGCCGCGCGCGGCACTGCGGTGCGTGCGCAGTGCCGCGGGCACTGCGCGGACCCCGGCGCGGGCGGCCCTGTTACCGCGGCGGGCCTGCCAGGCCGCGCGGGCGGCCCTGTTGCCGCGGCGGGCCTGCAGGCCGCGCGGGCGGCCTTGTGCCACGGCGGGCCTGCAGGCCGCGCGCAAGGCGCGCGGGCCTGCCAGGCCGCGCGGGCGGCCCTGTTGCCGCGGCGGGCCTGCAGGCCGCGCGCAAGGCGCGCGGGCCTGCCAGGCCGCGCGGGCGGCCTTGTACCGCGGCGGGCCTGCAGGCCGCGCGGGCGGCCCTGTTGCCGCGGCGGGCCTGCAGGCCGCGCGGGCGGCCTTGTGCCACGGCGGGCCTGCAGGCCGCGCGCAAGGCGCGCGGGCCTGCCAGGCCGCGCGGGCGGCCCTGTTGCCGCGGCGGGCCTGCAGGCCGCGCGCAAGGCGCGCGGGCCTGCCAGGCCGCGCGGGCGGCCTTGTGCCGCGGCGGGCCTGCAGGCCGCGCGGGCGGCCCGGTTGCCGCGGCGGGCCTGCAGGCCGCGCGCAAGGCGCGCGGGCCTGCCAGGCCGCGCGGGCGGCCTTGTGCCGCGGCGGGCTTGCAGGCCGCGCGCTGGGCGCGCGGGCATGCAAGGCGCCGCGCGGGCGGCCTTTGTGCCGTGCGGCCGCGGGCAGCGCTGTTGCCGCGCGGGCTGCGGCCCGGCCGCGCGCCGCGGCGTGGGTGCGATGGGCTTTCCGCGCCACTCGCGGCGTTCTCGTCGCCGGAGGTGGTTTTGTCGCCTTGTGGGCGTGGTTTTCGACCGCGGCTTTTCTGATTCCAGTTTCCACCTTTTTCGCAGTGTGCCTCTGTGTCAGCTTGGCTACGTGATCAGTGGTGAGCGCTGTGCCGCGAGGAGTTGTGAGATCGCGCTGAGACCTTCGTTGGGCGCGCGGCTTTTGCGGGTTCTACACAGGTGGGTTGGTTTCTTCCGACGGACCACGGGATGCCCCTTTTTCTTTACGAACGCAAAGGTATCGTGACCTTGTGCTATCAGGCAAGTGCGGGTCGGCCGCGCAGGTCGCGGGTTATGGTTTCCGACCGGGACGTGTATCTTGCTGATTGGTGTTCGCTTTGGATTGCACAGCTGCATTCGAAGCCCTGGCCGAGTTACCAGGAGGGTTTTCCCCCGGCCGAGTTACCGAGAGGATGCATTTTTCCCTGGCCGAGCTACCAGGAGGGTACCTTTCCCCGGCCGAGTTACCGGGAAGACTGTTTACCCGGCCGAGTTACCGGGAGGACCTTTTCCCTGGCTGCGTTACCAGGAGAGTGCTTCCCTGGCCGAGATACCAGCGGAAGCTCGCCCCCGGCCGGGCTACCGGGTGGCTGCGGGGAAATGACATGTGCGGGTGGTCATTTTCATATTGTGCTAGATGTCATTTAGTACAGCATTGCATTGAGGCATATAGTGATAGATTTACTTACAGCTTTCATTCCAGTATCATCTATCTATCTATCTATCTGTTTTTGCCTCCAGTGGACTTGGTGGGCTACCGAGGATATGGCATCGGTACCCACTGAGATCTGACTTTTAGTTGATCTCACACCCGCCGTGTGTGACAGGTATTACTGAGGAGGCCGTTCCAGGGCCGGCGCGTGCGGAGTCTTCAGACCGTGGCAAGGGCTTGGCCGACTAGTGCCACTTGGGTCTGTTGAGTCACAGGTAGAGCTACTCGGGTATTTTTGGTTCCCACTTTTGTATCTGTTAGTGGTGGTGTACCCCTTTTTGGGAGGTAGCGGATGTTGTACCTGGACTATGTACTTAGTGACTCTTGTATGCAGTTTACTTTATTTTAGTGTTGCATCTCCTTTGCTCTGATACTTGTATGGCTAGATCCCTTCTTGCAGGTTAGACGCTTCGTCTGTGCGGCAGTTTCCGCACAGACTGCGGGTCTGTTGGCGAGCCCGGGTCGCAGGCTCGACCCCGGGGCGTGACACGCGCAGTGCTACAGCACGCGCGCGCCGCGCCCTGCCAGGCCGCCGCCGCTGGATGCCCTAGTCGCCGCCGCTGGACACTGCTTGCACCCGCGCGCGCGCTGCAACTTGCGCCCACGCGTCCTACTGCCAGGCCGCCAGCACGCCGTGCTGCTGCCAGCCTTACACCGCGCCGCTGCCAGGCTTACACCATGTTGCTGCCCAGGGCTGCGTCACCCGCTGCTGTCAGGCCACCGCCCGCGCGCTGTCACTAGGCCTCCCACGCGCATTGCAGCCAGGCCGCCTGCGCGCCTCGCTGCTGCCAGGCCACTGCCGCTCGACGCTAACCTTGCTTGCTGCCTGCGGCGCGCCGCTGCCCCCTGGCTCCGCTTGACGGTGCAGTCCTGTAGTATCCCAGATCCCCGTGTAGCTTTTCCCCTATTTCGGGGTGTGGAACACCTATTATTGGTGTGTTGGGCCCGCAAAACGTCAAAGGGATGTGTTGGATGGACTCAGTGATGGTTTGGGATCAAGCCTGTATTTCGGTTGCTTTTGCTAAATTTTAGAAGTGGTTTCAGGCTGATTGGAGGCCGTATTTGGATTCAGCGCGAAAAAACGCTTGAAAACGACTATTTATTTGTATTTTTCTGAGTCCGGAGGCCCAAAAACGGACACCCGAAAGTTTTCTGTGTAAAATGGTGCACGTGGGAGCCGTGAACCGGCGAGTGACACGTGGCGGCCGCCCATTGGCGGGTCCGCACTGCGCGGTCCACGGGGTAGAGCGGCCGGTGCATGGACCGGGGTGCGCCACGTGGCGGCCTCGGATTGGGCGGCCCATGCGCGCGCGGTGCACGCGCGGGCGCGCGGCTGCGGCCGTACGCACGCGGGCGCTGGCGCGCAGGCGGCGCAGGCGGGCAGGCGCGACGGCTGGCGTGTTGGGCGGGGTAGCACACGCGGAGCCACATGGCGTCGCGCCAGTGGCGGGCGCCACCCAACGCGCCCCCCCGTAGGGGGCACGTGGCCGCGCCCGGTTCGCCGGGCGCCGCTGTCCCCTTTTCGGGGATTGGTGTCGCGCCCGGGTGAATCCGGATGCAGGTTATTCGGCCGGGCCGGGTCCGGATTCGGCGCCCAAAAGTTTCGGGCGCCCGAATCCGGGAAGCCCTGGTGGGCTGGGCTGGGCCTATTTATACCCCTCCTCTCTCTCTTTTTCTACTTTTTTCGAGACTTAGAGAGAGATTGTGAGGGAGAGCCCTTTAGGAAACTTGTTCCTCTTGATGTTTTTGATCTCATGGTGGATCCCCAGGATTTTTGGAAGCTCGGCAACTGCGATCTTGGTTTTACAGTGCGTCTCGACGTTCCCCTTTTTCGGCCCATTTTCGTCGCTTTTTAGTCCGAGAAGCCCCCTGTGCAGCACCGAATGAATTTTTTAACAATTTTTGTGGCAGTGTGCTCCTGAAAGGTAAGGCTTCGTTTTTCGTGTGGGTTGTTTCACCTCATTCTGGATTTTTGGCACGGTTCCCAAGGCACTTTTTGACCCCCTTTTCTGTGGGGAATTTTTGGACAGCGCGGACTTGTTCAATTTATATCTTGGCCTACGAGCATCGGATCAGGGCGTATAAATCTTGTTTTGGATCTACTCATCGCAAGGAACGGAACGGTATTTTTTCTTGATTTTTCGGAGCATTGCACAGAGGTGAAAATTCCTCTTTTTCCGTGCTATTTGGAAAAAACAGCAAATGCTGTATTTTGGGTATTATATTTACACCGAGTGCGATGTTTTGTGCAGTAGTGCCCTATTTTCAGCGGGTTGCGGAGTTAGAGGACTGTGGACAGCGAGGACCCCTTTTTGGGTGTGGATTGCGCCTTTCGATGTGGGTGGTTGTTGCTTACCTCACTTTTGACTTGCTCACTAGGAATATTAGAAATCCCCTAAATTAAAAGTAGTAATTGATATCCTATTGAGAACAATATATGTTGGCCCCACGAATTAAGTGATAGCTTATCTGTGTTAAATCGGGACATTATTGTTGGGAACAATTTGTTATAACATAACCTCGCATGCAAAATGATTTATCATATTGGGACATCTAAAATTATTCTTTTCAAAAGTTAGTATAAGACACTTTCCTTCAGTTTTTAAAAGAGGACATTTGCATGCTTGTATGGACATCTAGATAGGCCACTATTTATTGCTATACTATCATATTGGGACTTGACTTAGGAGAAACCATGCTTCGTTGTTCTCCTTTTTATTCAGATGCATGTTGCTCGAGTTTGAGCAGGGGTTAGGGATAATGTAGTTGAGGCCATTGAGTCTGGGACAAGTTAGACTCGATTATGGATTGTGGGGCATTGTGGTAACCGCGGACATTAGGCGGTTGGCCAGATGTTGATTACTTTATCAGATTTTGGACTTGTGGGGTGTTGCGGCAACCGCAGATATTAGGCGGTTGACCGGATGTTTACTTGTGCATCAGATTGGGGATCGGGTCTCCTTTAGTGGATGGAGTTTCCCACTCATTGAGTACTTGTGCATCAGATTGGGGATCGGGCTGTCTTTAGTGGATGGATTTTCCCACTTTGATCGGAGTGGTGATCCAGTCCTGCTAGTTTATGATACTTGTTAGTGAGATACTTTACTCGTGTGGGTCGCTCCCCTCGAGTGCCACTCTGGAGTGTGCGACAGGTAGGCTTTGAGTCCTTGAGACTCCTTCTTTGCATCGGTGTTGTGCGTAGGCTAGCATACTCGATGTGGCTGGCAGAGCAGGCAGCACCAGTGTTCACTGGTGGTTGGATTGGGTTTAGTTAGGCAGGCATTCATATACTGATGCATTCATTTAGCAGTTACTTTTTGGCACTGCATTTAGAGGCATAGTAGTGGTAGTTTCCTTTTTATCAGCAGCCTTGATAGCTTACCACTGTTCTTTCCTTGTTGCCTCTAGTAGTCCTAGTGGGTACGTCAGAGTTTGAGGCTTCACCCACTAGGGGAGGCTACTGGTTTATCTAGTAGTTCTCACCCACATAGTTGTTTTCTGTCTCTTCCCTTTTTTTTTGAAGAGTCGTCTGCAGGAGCTGCTGGGCCATCAGCGGCAGATCGAGGTAAGAGGATAGCGGATTAGCTAGATCGACTGCCTAGACCGTGAGAGTAGCTGGACTTTTATTGTACCCCTTTTTATATCTCAGGCTGTAGTATTTTACTTTCGGGTCTGGCTTTAGCCAGCTGGTTGTATTTATTCAGTGAGCTGGGAGTTTATTGTACCTTATTCGCTTGTATTATATTTTCAGTCTGAGATATTATGTAGTTCTTTTTAGTTCAGCTCCGTATTATGCTCTTTTATTGTATATCTTATATCTGAGCAGGTTACCGGTGCTTCGTGTACATGGAAAATTCCGTGTGCACGGCTGATCTGTTGGCGAGCCCAGGTTCTGGTTTACACCCGGGGCGTGACAAGTCCGCTTTACTCAGCGTTTTCGTGTTTCGTCAGATAATCCTCCGCTTGGGGGTTTTTTCGTCGCGACCTTCGTCAAGGCAACGGTTGGGGGCCTGGTTTTCGTCAGTTGCCTCGACAACAGTCGGGTCGCGTCGAGGGTATGGTTTTGCGACCGGAGAGATTTTTGGACACGGAGTTTTTCATCGGTTTGTTGTTTTGGGATAGCGGGGTACCGTTTTTTAAGTCCGATCTTTTGTTTCACCACCAGAATTTTTATATATTATTTTCGGTACACCTGTAAAGTCCCATTTTTGTTAATTTCGGATTTTTTCATGGTTTCTCTTGTCTTTTGACGTTAGGGGGTATTGCTAGAATATTTTTACTTTCCGGGTGACCGGTTGTCGCGGTATGAGGTCTGGTGGACTGTTTGTGTCACGCCCCTGGGTCGAAACTGCGACCCGGACCCGCCAACAGATCCGCCGCCCATACGGAAAGCCCCGTATAGACGAAGCGTCTAACCTGCAAAAGATAATACTATAGCTATACAGATATTAGAGCTGAAAAGTATACTATTGAAATAAGATAATACATCTCCAAATAGTACAAGTTTGAACCTCACAATACATAAGTCTCTCAAAAAATAAAACTCTCAAAAGTAACTAAATACTAAAATCCAGCAGACTGTACTATAAGTTCCAAAAAGGGTACCACTATACTCCAAGGATGGGTAGGGAACTAGCTCGCGACTCCCTCACCTCGATCAGCAACAGAAGGATCAGCAACTCCCGCAGAAGACTCTGCAAAACAAAGAAGAGGAAAGAGGAGGGGGGGGGGGGGGGAGAACCCCCAGCGGGTGTGAGAAGTACACCAACACGTAGTTCTCAGTGGGTACCGCCACCAAGCCCGATGGTCTGCCCACTAAGTCTACTAGAGGCATAAGATAATAGGAAAACTGTAATAATGTAAAGATAAGCTGGAAAGAACCTCTATCTACAATGCTCAATGGGTGATAGAGATGAAAATGATGCATCGACTCTAACCCGTAATACTCAATCAACCCAATCACAATGACTGCCACATAGGGTCCAGTCAAACCTATGCCCACCTACTGCCATTACATCCACGGAGGATTGGACTTACGTAGGGCGTCCGTGAGTGCCAAAACTGGCCCAGCCAGAAGGACTGCGTCGACAAGTCGCAATAGCAAAGTAACAGGCCCAGCTCCGGAGCGGCACTCGAGGGGCGCGACCCCACCGGGGAAAGTATCCGCGCATCTCTGTCGAGCTCAATATGGCTCATTCAGGCTATAATCCAAATCAATGATCAACAAGATCAACAGTGCCTAAATCACATCTCTAACTCACTAGCTGGAAATACTCGAACAGTCAGGACCGCTGTTAACCCAACGGCTCCCCAAATAGGACATCAACTCAACATGCAACTCACTAGCTGGGTATACTCCACAACCGTCAACAAAGAAGGGTCCGAAAACCCCAAAGGCCTACAACCTACAACCCAAATCAAACAAGAACAGGCTCTAGGCATAGCCTCTCGTTGTTCTCGACCCAAAGAAAAAGGCAACCCTTAGAATCCAGATCACTCGAACTCTCTCAGGTGAAGAAGTTTACATAAAAGGTGATATTTATTACCGAAAACCATTTTCACTCGACCCCACGCGGGGTGAGGACTAAAAGTAGTTTTTTTTTTTGTAAAACCATCTTGATTTAAAGAAACCAATTTTAATGAATTTTAGCTATTTTAGGAAAATCAGTTAGAAAACAAGTTTTTATTCCCAAATCCCGAAGGGCTAATGCCTTCGCCCAATCAGATAAGAACAGGTTCCGGCGACCCTTCGACATTTGGAAGGAAACTATTGGTTTACTGAAATCATGTGTGTCCAAAAAGATTCTGGATTCAAGATCCTGCTATCGCTAGTACACTACTGCCGTGAACACAGCGGCGACAAATAAATCGAAGAACTCAAAAACCCGGGACCACCGTTTACCCAAACGGCTCCTGCCACAGGTACAAGACTAGCTACATCTACCAGACTCCACTCTGCCCCCAAGCACGAGTGTAACATGCATCCCACACTAAGAGAAATCCTGACCACTCAGCCCACTACCCGGGCGAGGAAAACACTATGTCCAGGGATAGAGTATAACGTGTGGATGTCTAAAGCATAAATAAACCTAGCCCAAGTTGGAGTTTTCTACTAGTCTGGTTGAAACATGCAACATATGACAGGGTGCTAGGTCAAAGTTCCAATAGTAGTGTTTAGTTCAACTAGAACATAAATAGGGAACACTATCAAACATGATCTCAATATCAACCAAAATAAACATCATCTCTTTCCCTAACATGCTTCCTAACACATCTCACAATCATGCATGCTTGCTATTCCATAGAATTAGAGAACCGTCCACCGGTTTTGGAGACGAAGCAACCCACCTGAAAGTGCGCATCGATCCAAAGTCCAAAGAGAACGTGGATAATTCTCAGGTTCCCACGATCCCCACGAGTCCAAGATCACCCAATCTGCGAACCACTGCAAAAAGTATCGCACTCAGCATAAAAGAAAGCTCCTCAAAAACATCACTTGCTGTTTTGCAAAACTGCACAGAAAACCGAGGGATTTCACCTCTGCCCAGTCCACAAAAAAATCCAGAAAAATCACCGTTGCATTCCTCACGAAGTGTATATACAAATCGAGTACTTATATGTCTCATTTCGACACTCGTAAACCGAGAAAATCCATAAATACTCCGCCGCTGTCCAAAATCTGTCGTATAAAATGGGTCCCAAAGATGATCCAAAAAACCCAATAAATACTCGGAATGGAGGGAAGCATTAAATACAAGAAATGTAGCCCTACCTGTCGTGAAGAAAATACTGCAAGAATCACTCAAAAAGTCCCTCGGGGTAGCCTAGGGGAGCCAACGGACCGAAAAGAGACGGAAAAGAACACCAAAAGAAGAACGTCGCAGTGCGCCGAATCACAGAAATCGCCGATGTCGAGATCTCCAAAAATATCTAAATCCCTGGAAGTGGTGGAGCACAGGTGGAAGGAGGCTCTGCGAAAATCCCAGCTCGAAACTCCTCCAAAAAAGTGAGAAGAGAGGGAGAGAAAGTCTATTTATGGCCTTAAGGGGGGGGGGGGGGAGAAAAAGCATACATTGGGGTACAGTTTCGGGCGCCTGAAACATTCGGGCGCCAAATAGCGCACACCTGGAGCCGATCCGCGCAGCGCCTGAATTGTCCCGGGCGCGACGCGTGTCCCGAACACGGGACAGCAGTGCCCGCCCAACCAGGCGCTGCCGCGTGGCCCGACAGCGGGGTGAGGCGGGGCGGCGGCAGCCAATGGCACTAATAATAGAATGCTAGGAAAACTATAAACCTCAATATTAAAATGCTGATATGCATATAATATATCACTGCACTATCTGTGTATACTCATCGATCCAATACTCCTATGTCCAGCCATACCAGGCTATACCATCCACAACTCGGCCACTATGCCCCTATATACAGGGTTAAGCTAACTCGGCCACCTGGGCCACTCTATTTTCTCTTTACTCTTTCACATTCTTGTGCTTTAGTTTAAATTGTTAAACCCTTGAAAATTCTTGCCCAACGGGTCCCAGGCCGGTAGTCATGCATGCTACCACAAGACAAGATTTTCTAAGGTTGCCGATAGCACCCGTGTAATGTACCAGATATTTGGTATATAAATAAATATAAATAAAAATAGTATGAAATACTATTTTTATTGAATTTAGAGAAGTAAAGGATGATCTGGAAGTGAATTGGGCTGAAATCGGATTAAAAATGAGGCTTCTAGAATTTTATATGAGAAAGTGGGCCCAGATTTTTAGCAGAAAATTCACAGTGCTAGAAAATTTTGAGAAAATTACGGGAGGTCCGTAATTACATTTTAAGGCCACAGTAAAAGTTTCGCGTTGATCGGATACCCGGGCAGTGTGAACGGGGTTCGCCAACGATTCTGAATACAACGAGACTTTTGGTTACCCAGAAAGGGTCCAAACTGAAAATTTAAAGTACCTTGTGATAAATCAAGTTAAAATGTGGCTGCTTATCAAATTTGAGCGAAAACGGGTGAGAAACAAGCGAAAACGGACGAAAACGGGCGAAATTGGAGTTGGGCCAAACTTTCGGGCGCCCGAAAGATGTTTCTGGGCGCTCGGAAATTAGTCTAGCAGGCCGGGTTTTTTTTGGCTGCAACGAACCGGGCTGCATTGTAGCGAACCCGGTTCACTGTAGCAGCCCGGTTCGGGCTTGGGCCAGCGCCCTATTCTACTGTAGCAGCGCCCGAATTCCGAGTGGCACGGATCCCGAGGCAGATGACACGGATCCTGCGGCACGTGCACGAATCTCGAGGCACGGCATGCGTGCACGATGCACAGGAGCGCGCGGCTCGAGGCGCGGGGGCAGGTGGGGCGCGCCACGTGGCGGCGCCCCATTGGCCCCAGTTGCCGAGGCGATAGGCGCGCGTCGGGAAGATGCGCGGCCCCTGTCGCGTGTCAGCGAAGGCAGGCCACGTGTCAGTCGCGATGTGACCGGCGATGTGACCGATCACTGACTCGCGGGGGCGCGAGATGCCATGTGTCGGCGTCCCATTGGCCGCGCCGTGCGACGCGACGCATCGCAGGCGCGACGTTGACGCGCGGGCACACGTGCGGCTACTGTAGCCACCCGAAACCACGATTCGGGCGCACGAATCGGGGATTTCGGCCTATAAAGGGCCGAAATGCCCCATTTCTTCCCCTTTTCTCCTTTTGCTCCAAACCGAGTGTCCAAGGGAGGGAGATGGGGATTTCGTGGGGGGTTTTTTGGGGGTGCCACGAGCACGCCGAGGACCCCGTGGTGCGCGCGCAAGGTGTTCCAAGAAGCCGGATGGATGCGTCTGCACGCGTTGGAAGGCGCGACGATATCGAGGTAGGCTTCGCTCGCCATTTTTGCGGTGTTTTTAACACAGTGTTAAGATTTCCCTTTTTGGATTTTGGATTTTGGATTTGACCCCATGCCCTTGTGCATGTCAGGGACCGTGATTTACTGTGTCGTTTAGATGCGTGACGTATCGCCGGGCATTTCGGGTGCACCGTTTTGCATGCAAACTGGAGGAATGTGTACCGTTTGGCGTGCAAGATCGAAGATCGTGCATCGTTTCACGCGCAACTTTGAAGAGAATATGCACCGTTTTGCGTGCAAACCTGAAGAACTTGCACCGTTTGGCGTGCAACCTTGAAGAGAGATGTGCACCATTTTGCGTGCAAACCCGAGGTGCGTGCATCCTTTTGCGTGCAAATTTTGATAACGTGCATCGTTTTGCGTGTAGACTTGAAAGGCGTGCACCGTTTTGCATGCAACCTCAAAGGAAGACGTGTATCGTTTTGCGTGCAGTCTTTAATGATGTGCACCATTTTGCATGTAGATTTGGAATACGTGCACCGTTTTGCGTGCCAGCTCGAGGAGTCAAGAAAAATCGCGCGGAGACCAATTGCAAGTGTCTACAAGCAATTGGGTACAGCACAAGGTGGGGGATTCTACCGAAATTGGGTGACCTCTCCCCTTTTCCTCTGCTTTTGATTTAGAAGCATTATAGTAGCATGTTAGAGGCGTTAGGGAATAATGATAAAAATCTGGGTATAACCCAAATTGAGATTTATGATGAACTTGATACAGATAAAGATTGTATGTGTAGATGGACACAGATGAAAAGTACAACTTTTAGTTGCCAAAAATAGACGATAAATGTGCATGTGTAAAAGAACTTAGAGGAAAGTGATATTTATGATTTACCCAAAATAAGGGATGAACCTGCATGTGTAGATGAACACAGATGAAAAGTGCAACTTTTAGTTGCCAAAAAGGAGATGATAAATTTGCATGTTTAAATGAACATAGAGGAAAATGCAATTTTGATTTATAGATGATAAATTACATGTGTAAATGGACATAGAGAATAGTGGCCTTTTCTAATTATCAAAAATAGAAGATAAACTTACATGCGTAGATGGATACAGATGAAAAAGTGGAATTTTCTAATTTGCCAAATATGATGGTATTTGTATGCGTAGATGATAAATATTATTTATGATTGAGATGGAAATAATTGCATGCGTAAAAAGGGATTAATTGTTTTATGATTGTGATCATGTTAGGGTGTAACCCTAGGAACCATGTAAAAGCACAAGGGAAAAGAGTATGTTTGGTAGTAAAACTAGGAGAAAACCTAGATTAAGGGTTTAACGAGTAACATGATATCCTAGGAGTTAAACCTAGATGAACGAGTGACGTTGTCTTAGGGGATAACCTAAGGTTGAGAATAGATTATTTAACATAGAGTCAAGGAACTCTAGGTTAAACATGATATGGAACTTAGGTAAAGGAAACCTAAGGTGAACTAGTGGAGTTTAAACTCACGGATAATGGGTAATAGAGTCAATGAACTCTAATTTAAAGTGAAAGAGGAAATAGAGTTAATAGACTCTAGGCCAAATGTAATTGAAAGTTTACAATGTCCTTGGGACATAGTGAAACCCTAAGGTTATGAACATAGGGTTAAGAGATAAAGAATGAGCAATTTGAGTTAAATGAATGAAAGAGAAATGTTTAAGGGTCCAAGAGACTCTAGTTACCCGTGTGGCAAGACCTAGGGTAAAGAATAAATTAATGAAAAAGGCGGAGTTCAAAAGAAAGCTAAAAGTGACTAAAAAGCAAAAAGAAAATGCAAATGGTGCCCCTGGTTGTGAGACCCTTCCAAGGGGAATCGGATGTGGTATTCCTTCAAGTGGCCGATTAACTAAAGAAAAGTGTATAAGTGGAAGATAAGCTAAAAGGTTTGAAAGAAAAAAAAACAGATTGCCAGTGGCAATGTGAGCTATAAGCTTGAATAAGAAAGAAAAAACAAGTGCTTAAGAGTAAAGAGACTTTCATTTCACCCTTGGAGGAATGGACCTAGGACAAGGGTTGAATGAATAAAAGATAATGCTTAATAAGCATAATAAGCTAAAAGGTTAAGTGAATAAGAATGCATAAAATGTAAAAAGGGACTAAATGTCAAAATGAAAGAAAAGAAAAGAAAAGATAAAGATGGACGCACCACGTGGGTAGAACTCGTATTGGAGGATATTGGTATGGACCACCTCCTGGGCAATGACCCTTATGAAAGAGTTCCCCGTGGGCGGGGTAACACTTGCGGGTGTTATCGGCAACCTTAGAGATTCTCATCTTGTGGTAGCATGACTACCGGGCTAGGGCCCTTTGGGCAAGAATCTCTGAGGGTTTGGCAACTTGAATTAAAACACAAGAATGTGAAAGAATAAAGAGGAAATAGAGTGGCCAAGGTGGCCGGGTTAGTTTAACCCTATATACAGCGGCATAGTGGCCGAGTTCTGGATGGTATAGCCTGGTATGGCTGGACATAGGAGTATTGGATCGATGAGTATACACAGATAGTGTAGTGATATATTATATGCATATCAGCATTTTAATATTGAGGTTTATAGTTTTCTTAGCATTCTATTATTAGTACTTCCATTGGACCAAGTGGTGTAGGACATTCTTTCTCGGTGGTTGAACCCACTGGGAAGTTTGTTGTAGTTCTCACACCCGCGGGTGACCATTTTTTCAGGTCCGGATACAGCGGTCGAGACAGACGACAGGGGCAAGGGCCGAGCAGCATAGAGACCTAGAGGGTCTAGCAAATGTACCTTTTTATATTTTGAGTGAACTATGTATTGTGAGGAAAAGATGTAAAAATTTATAATATTATTTAGTTGCAAGTTGAGAGATGTAAAATGTAATAAAGTTGTATTATGGTTCACTCTTGTATGCTTTCATTTACAGTTTAACTTATTGGTTATTGAATGAAAGTTTTAAATTAGTAGTAATTTTTAGTACTCTGATATTGAGTTTCCGCATACACTTGATGTATTATTTTGGATGTTACCGTTCCTTTCGGGTAGTGAGAGGTCATACCCGATTGGCGGGTCTGTTGGCGTGCCCGAACTGTACAAATTGGCGGTCTCGGGGCGTGACAACCCGCAAGTGCTATCCCGCCCAATGGGGAACTTTGTCATACAGGGCACTGCCCGGGAGAGGGTCACTGCCCTTGCACTGCGACAAGATCTACGTTTTACCCCCGAAGGTATGCTCGTTTTCTCTTTTTCTTTTCTTTTCTTTTCTTTTCTTTTACTTTTACTTTAGCACTTAGCCTCTTTTGTATTTTATGCATTTTAATTTTCTTTTCAAACATTTAGCTCACATTGCCATTCAGCAAATTCTCTTTCTCTTTCATTTAAGCCTTTAGCTCTTTACTTTCACTTTTACCTTTCTCTTTCCAAATTTCTTGCAATATATTTTATCTTGGAACCATTCGAAAGTATCTCGCCCGATGGGTCTCTATCCTAGGAGTCATGCTCCCAAATTGGCGAGTCTCAAATCCGAAGGTTCATTCACATTACCCTTTTTCTTTTTCACATTTAGCCTTTCGAAAGTACCTCATTCGACGGGTCTCTACCCAAGGAGTCATGCTCCCCAAATGATGAGTCTCAAATTCGAAGGTGTCATTTGCATTCTCTTTTTGTTCTTTAGCCACTTTTATCTTTCTTTTAAATTTTACCTCTTTCGTTGATTTATCCCTTACCCTAGGTCTTGCCACAGGGGTAACTAGAGAGTCTCTTGGACTCTTAAACATTTCTCTTTCATTCATTTAACTCAAATTGAAGTTAAAGTGGTTGTCCATTTACCCAAACACCCTAAGACCAACTCTAGAGTTATATATGTTTAACTCTTAAACCTTGTGATCACATACACTTTTCCTTAGAGTTTGACTCTAAGTTAATACTCTAACACACAACCTTACTTAATCTGTAACATGTGCCACACGTCATCTGTGGGTTATGGAATAATGGATCTGAATAGGGGAAAAACCACCTAGAGGGGGGGTGAATAGGTGTAAACAATAAAATCACTAAATCGTTGCGTAAAAATAACCCAATGCGAAAAAATAAATAAGTACGCAAGATTTTACGTGGAAAACTCCATCACAGGAGTAAAAAACTACGGGACCGATAACACGATGAAATCCACTAAGATTAAACATGTATAATGTGATATACCGTAACACTACAACTCAACCTTTTCCATACGCTCCGAGTAGATCTTCTCTGCTCGCTCCACAACGCGCCTCGAATCCACGATTTGCGTCCAACGCCGAATCCACGACATCCAACCGAATCCACGGTCTTCACCAATATAGCACGTATCGATCACACGAACGCGCCTCGCTCCGAATCCACGAAAGCGGTAGCACCTTGAATCCACAAGGCCACGCGAATCCACGCGCCGATTGTCCTCTCGGAAATCGTTGTTTTGTTGGTGATGATAATCAAATACTTAGATCATATAGATAAACAAGAAAATACCATCTAAGTATTCATCAATTTGATTCCTCAAAAAATAGAGAGTTTGAAAATTCTAGAATCAAATTGATCAATATAGACGAAAAAACATGAAATTAATCGTGTTTTCCTTTCTTCTCTATTTGTGAATTTTTCCTTTCGATTCCTTTTTAAAATAATAGGAATTTTGAAACCTTAGGAATCTTAGGAATTATTGGTCGTACCGTAAAAGATGAAAGGTAGGGTTTATTTATAGGTTAGAAACCGTTTGGAAACAGATAAGAATCAAAAACTAACTTAACAAACTTTTTCCCGCACGGCGGTCCGGACTGGATTTGGCTGATCCGGACTGTCGTCTTTTTTCAGAGAATTTGCTGAAAAAATAGTTCGAGGTCCGGACTGGAATGACCTGATCCGGACTGTTCATGCGATTGAACAAACACAAAGTTCGGGGTCTGGACTGGATAGGGGTTGATCCGGACTCGAATTTCACATGAACCAAACCTTGTTCGGGGTCCGGACTGGATGTGGCTGGTCTGGATCCTGAACATGTAAAATATCCAATTCTTGATTTTTATGCAACGAAAATTAATCAAAGTGTTTCTAAACTATAAGAATATATTCGGATCATCACCAATATTTAGTTAAACATACCTGATCCTTTTGAATCCATTCTTCTTGAGATTGATGTATGTGATCCACAATTCTTCAACTTCAATCTTCAAGACTCAAAACACTTCACGAAATATGCCAATACGAAAATCCTTAACAATCTCCCCCTTTGGCGGTTTCGTGACAAAACATGTAATCCATAAAAATAAACAAAAAGATATTTTTGTTGCTATCACCATACAACAAAAATTTACAAAGAAGGTCCAAATAAAGGTAAATACACGAGATAGACTCCTATTACAAACTTTAGACTTAGACGCTTGTACTCTCTGCAAAAGAAATAATTCTTGACAAAAGAAATCATTAGATACCTCAAGAATTTAAACGTTCAATAAGTAATCAGAGAGATAGAGTTTATACTCATGTAACTTATGACATTAATTATCAGATATGTGTAAAAATAGGCAATCAAAGATTCACATATCATCATATCACTAGATGTGGTGACCCGGATCTCTGCAGGGCTTTTACAGTGTGACCAGCGGCTTCTGGAGGCCTATGTAGCGTGTGGGCTGTGTTTCTGCACCAATTTGGACACAAGTGATGGACTTCGGGTGTTAAATGGATCACGTGGGTAGTCGGATGACCCCGTCGAATGTTTAGAAGTGGTTTCACGTGAAACGGATATTAAAATTGGACTCAGCACGAAAATTTGGAGTAAGAACACCTTTCAGGATGCTTTCGGCAATTTTTAGAAATGGAATTTGACAAAATGGACAGCGGATTTGGATTCAGCGCGCGAAAACGATCAAGATGAACTATTTACTTGTATTTTTCGGAGCCCGAATGCGAAAACACGATTTTCGAGGCATGGGACACTGTTCCGGCGGCCGGGGGGCAGCGGCGGAGCGCGGCGGCGGGCAGAGGCCCGGGCCGCTCGGTCCATGGGGCCGGCGTGCACCGGGCACGGGACGCGTGGCGGCCCAGGAGTGGCGGGCGCACGTGCGCGCGGTCCATGGGACACGCGGCCTGGTGCATGGACCGGGGAGGGCCACGTGGCAGCCCCGGGTTGGTTGGTCTTCGTACGCCGGGTGCACGCAGCGCAGCGGAGCAGGCCGGGGCAGGTGGCCGTACACGCGGGGCAGGCGCGCCACGTGCGACGGGCAGGCGCGGGGTGTGCCACGCGGCGCGGGTTGGCTGGCGCCGCTGTTGCCTGTTCGGGGGGCCACGTGGCGCAATTTGGTTGATTCGGCGCTTAGTGGATGGCCCAGATCGGATCACTGTGCGCGCCCGAAATGTTTCGGGCGCCTGGAACTTGGGACACAAAGGTCATTTCCTCAATTGTTGGGTTTGGGCTATATAAAGCCTCCTTTGCAGCCCGTTTTGGCCTTCTTCCCGAGCCCATCTCTCTGTGAGGCCTTAAGGAAGCTTGTTCAGCATTTTGTGGGGCATCTCGTGATAGATTCTAAGGCTTTTTGGAGGCCTCGACATCCGCACTTTCCGCGATGCGGCGCACAGCGACGTTTCTTGGATTTTGGCTTCCACTGCCACTTTTCGGTCCGCGAGGCACCCTGGATCACCCTAATGGAACTTTGAGCCGATTTTTATAGCAGCGCGTTCATGAGAGGTAAGGCTTCATTTTCCGTGTTGATCACTTCTCCGCATTTCTAGTTTTTGGCATAGTTCCCGAGGTGTTTTGGTGACCCCTTTTCTGCTGTGAGATTTTGGACAGCGGAGGCTTGTCGATTTTCTATCTTGACCTACAAGCATCGTAATGAGGCATTTAAGGACTCGATTGATATCTACTCGTTGAGAGGAATGCGCTCGTATTTTTATTGAATTTTTCTGAGGACTCTTCGAAGGTGATATTTAAGCTTCTTTGGGGTTGTATCCCGCAGTTTTCGCAGAGTTGAGGATGCCGGCATACCACCTTGTTTAATTTGTATCTTGACCTACAGGTGTCGGAACGGGGCATATAAATACTCGTTTTGGGGCTACTCGTCGCGAGGATCGCAACTGTGATTTTTTTGGGATTTTTGGAGGACTGCACGCAGGTGAAAATCCTCCATCTTCTCTGCTGGTTTGTAAAAACAGCATGTGCTGTTTTGGGGAATGTTGTGGTGTGGTTATTGATTGTTGGTGATGTTGTTGGTTGGAACAGAGGCTTGCGTGACATGTACAAAGAATGCGGGTTCAGTGAATTTTGTTAGCATGCGGCCACGCTCTTCACCGACTTTAGCTTTGCCTACGAAAAGCGTTTCAGGTGGGTTGCTTCATCTCCAGAACCGGTGGACGGTTCTCTAACTCTATATGTTAGAATGCATGCATGTTTAGGGTATATGGTATGTTATTGAGAGATAAGCTAGTAAGGATGATGGTATAAAGAAATTGCAAGATTAATTTTCATGTTAAACATTATTGAGGACTTGCAATATTTGGTTATTCATGATAATGATTAGTAAAAGTTTACCCAAGGAAATTTACCCTATGTGATTGTTAGTATGCATGTTTAATTATGTAATATCTGGCATCGAGATGGAAGCTTGAGGAATGGCCTAGATCATGGATTATGGACAGGTATAGTTCATTGGGGATTTTGGCATGTTGTTTATATCCTTGTGGAGCTATTTGGTGATTTACTCCCTTTCATTTTCTTGAGGACAAATGCATGCTTGTATGGACATCTAGTTAGGCCATCTTTTACTGCTATACTACTTATTGGAACTTGACTTAGGAGAAACCATATTATTCCTTTCTCCTTCTTTGTTAGTCAGGCGGTCTGTGTTGCTCGGGTTTGAGCAGGCGTATGGGGTAGTGTAGCCGGGACATTGGTGTCAGGGACGGGTTGTGCTGGATTGTGGTTGGCAGGGTTTTTGGTGACCGCGGACTTTGGGCGGTTGACCGGAGGTCGGTTTTAGGTCATGGTTTGTGGGGCATTACGGCAACCGCGGATATTGGGCGGTTGACCGGATATTTACTTATGCATCAGATTGGGTATCAGATTTCTCTAGTGGACGGAGTTTCCCACTTATTGAGTACTTTTGCATCTGTTTGAGGACCGGGGTTTTCTTTAGTGGTTGGGTTTTCCCACTTTGATCAGAGTCGTGATCCAGCCCTACTGATTTTGATACTTATGATACTTGTTACTGGCTACTTACTTTACTCGTGTGGGTCGCTCCCCTCGAGTGCCACTCCGGAGTGGGCGGCATACAGGCTTTGAGTCCTTGAGACTCCTTCTTTTCATCGGTGTTATGCGTCGGCCAGCATACCCGATACAGGCAAGGCATAGCAGGCAGTACCAGTTCTTATTGGTCCATCTGATTGGGTTTGTTTCAGGCAGATACTTTTATTGTTGCACTCGTGTCAGGGGGCTGAGTGGAGTCTAGTAGCTGTGTTTTAGACCAATGCTAGCGTTGTTGGGAGCCATTTGGTTTGACGGTGGTCCCGTGTCGTTGAGAGTACTTTGACCGTTGTGTGAGAGGTTGAGCATCTTGAGTCTATCCGTTCTGAGAGAGAGCGTGGATTTCGACTATAGCCTGCATGAGCCACTACTCGATAGCGAGTTAGTCTGTTTGGACACCCTACGTAATTCCTGCCCGGCAGTGGGAGGTGGTTGTAGGTGGGCGCAGGTTTGACTGGACAAGATGTGGCAATCAGCTTGATTGGGTCGATTGTGCACTTCATGTGCTAGTGGTGGCATATCCTTCATTGGTTCTCCCCTTTTGAGCATTTGGATAGAGGCATGATAGCTGTTGAGTGTCTCCAGCTTTCTTGTTCAGTTTTTACTGCATTGGTTATCTTATGCCTCTAGTAAACTTAGTGGGTAGATCGTCGGGCCTGGCGGTGGTACCCACTGAGAACTCCCTTTTGGTGTAGTTATCACACCCATTGGGGGTTTTCCCCCTCCCATTTCTTTCTCTCCTTTGTTTTACAGAGTCTTAGCGGGTGTTGCTGATTCTGCGGTTGTTGTGCGAGGCAAGGGAGTCGCGTGCTAGATCCCTACCCGTCTGTGGAGAGTAGCGGTACCCCTACATTGGAGATCCCGAGTACAGTCAGTAGATCAGTTTTATTTCTGCTTTTGAGAGATTATTGTAGTGAGGTTATTACTTGTATTGAGAGCCTGTACACTGATGTATTATTTATTTCAGGATTATCTCCCTGTTGAGTTCTGAGTTTTTGTATTTTGAGGATATTGTATGATTATCATTTATGGGAGATGGACTTTGTATCTTCATTATTCCAGTTGTACAGATGGATGGTTTTAATTTTACCGCACTTTTATGGTATAGCTCTGATATCTGTTTAGCTGTAGTACTTTTCTTACAGGTAGGACGCTTCACCTATGCGGGGTTTGGCATAGGTGGCGGATCTGTTGGCGAGCCCGGGTCGCAGTTTCGACCCCGGGGCGTGACACTAGAGTTCCAAATGTCATAGTTCAAAGTTCACAAAAGTTAACAAGTTCAAAGTTTTCGTCAGTCGTCGCTAGTCAATTGTTAGAAATATTACATGCCCAAATAGTTAGTCAAATAGTTAGTCATATGGCATGTTATCATAGGTTTAGTCCTACTTACCTTCAAGTTCCAAGTTCTCTCCCCCTTTTTGTCATAATCGCCAAAACAAAATAACAAGGAGGAAAAAGTTCAAAAGCAAAGAAAACTTAAGGTAAAGAAACAAAAACCTGCAAAACAAAAAATAACTGTCAAGAAAAATCAATCTGAGTCATCATTGTCGTCAGAGCTGCTGCATCCAAGCTTCGTAAATATCTTCTTAACCAACTTCGTCAGTGTCTTATATTTCTTCTTCAAGTCTTCCTGGACTGACGTAATGTGTTGTAGATCAATAGATATACGAGGTTGTTCAACAGAAATTATCTCTTGTTCAGACGACAGACATTGTTGTTCTCTGTAAATGGAAGTAACAGAGGCGTCATCCTCTGATGTCTCAAATGGTCCAAGACCTGAAGCTGTCGCTGCTGGTTGTGGTTGTGCTGCTGCTATCGTTGCTATTGTTGCTGCTGTTGTCGTTGAAGGTCGCTTGCCACGAGGAGGAGTTGGGGTTTCATCAGGTTTCTTCGATAGAGACTTCACCACAGTTGAGTCATTAATTGTTCCCAAACTATGCATATAGCTTGACGATCGAATGTCGACGTCAAATTTTCTTAAGATTCACATAATTATCATGGGAAACGGAAGTCGCTCCGTTGGATGAAGATGCTCCACGTAGCGAGCCATCCTATTCCAAATGATGTATAGAATATTAATATTCAATCATCGAGCTGCTGTGGGATGCCCTAGAAAATACAGAAATAACATCCTGTCCCATCGAAGTACCTTTGTTTGCATATTTGGCAAGATATTATAGCAAACAATGAAATTAAGAAATCGGTATTTTGGCCGAAGTTCTTTTGACAATACCGAATTTCCTGCCGATCGAGTTTCCGGCATATAGATGTCATCCACAACTCTTCGCCAATCCAAGCTTGTCACAGGGCAACTCTTCAAATAATAAGTTCCCTTAAGATTAGCACTCATACCCAAAACCTCTCCGACAAGCTGAGGTGTTATCGTGAGTTTGGTGTTCCGTACCGTTGTCTTAAACTCCATTGGTCCACCTTCAATATCCTGAAGCTGGTTCGCACAAAGGTAGAAAGTTCTAATCAAATGAATACAGTAACCTGTGTTCTCGGGAAACTTACAGATTTGAGAAAGATCAGCTCGATAAAAAAGAACACCAAAAGTTGTAGATCGGTCTCGCAAATTCCCAACATTGACATGTCGTTCTCCGATGCATTCTCTGTTTTCAAATGCTTTCATTCGGTCAAAATTTATTTGAACAACATCTTCTTCAATCGGAGATTGCTCGCTAGCTATCGGTTCTTGGATCTCAATTCCACGAGATCTCCCTCTCTTTCTTGCAACACTCTTCCTTTTCATTGACATGGGTTGCATGGGGGCTTTCCCTTTCTCAGCTGCAGTAGGCGGCGTCTTTGCCTTTGTTGAAATTGGGGCTTTCCCCTTTGACGCAGAAGATGCCTTTGCTGCAGCTTCAGTCAACTGCTCCCACTCTTCGGACTCTGTTTCCGAATCGTCCAAAGAGACTAACTCTCCATCTTCTTGAGTTTTTCTTGCTCTTTTAAGTTTGTTCGTCACCCTGGTGCTAACCAATGCTGTGACAAAGATGATTATCCAACCAAACACCATTATTGACTGAGTTTAAAAAGATGGTCTTGTGAGCAAGAACTCCACAACCATGAAAAAATTGTTTAATTTTAAAAATTTTAAAAATTATACCCAAACAATCCTTATCACATGTGGAAGCTAGGAATCAAGAAATAATTTGCAAACGGAATTTTAGAAATAGATCAATCTCATGATTTTCGAAAATTCCAAAAATATGCCCTAAAATCGTAATTTCTGTAATCGACGCCCAAAAATCCGTTTAGAAAATAAACAACAAGCATAGAAACAATTCTTAGGCATCCAGAGTTCAGATTTCAAAAGAAATTTGATCAAAAACTGTGCAAAAATGAGATCATAGCATGAAATCCATCACGTTTTGATGAACGCAAGCAAAAACTGTGAATATCCGAGAGTTTTGATGCAAATACTTACTTGATTTGAGAGAAATCGAGTCAAGAGAAATCCAATAGCTCTTGAATCTAGAGAGAGAAACTCAGGAAACCAAAAATAAAAACTTAGAGTGAATGAGACATCGAAAACCCTTCGTTTTGTTTTAAAACCTAGCCGCGGTCCGGATCGGATTATGAATTCAATCCGGATCGACTTAGCGTAGAAAACCCCATGGTTCGGGATCCGGACTAAACAATCCAGTCTGGACTGCTTTCAACTTTTTCTTTAGAAAAATTTCAAAAGATTTTAGAAAATTCAGAAAAAAGTATGTAAGCATTCTTGCATATCAACTTTATACAAAAAATATCGTTTCATATAAAAAGAATTAGATTATGAAAAATCCATTAATATATCTCAAATAAAGAAATGAAATTTTATAAAAGTTATCTCCTCTAAAGTTGAGCAAGTTCAAAACATCAATCATGATCTTATGAGTAATGAATTCATCGAATCATCAATTGAGCAAAGAAAATGAGGCACCAAGATCGATAGATGTTTGAAATCCCTAATAAATTAGATAATGCTATCTAGTCAATATGTTTTAGGGAGTGGCTCTTTGAGCATCTTTCAATTTGAAATCCCACCTTATACCAATCTTGGAATTTGACAGAGTCAAGTATTCCAAAAGGCATTTTAACAGATAAACAAGAACACCATGCTTGGTAAACATATGGTAACTGCACACAGTACTCGGACGACCGAGATGGTAGCTCTTTCCTCTATGTGGTGGTAGTTTTCACACTCCACTAAGGAATGTAACTCTTTCCACATCTTTTGAGCATGAAACATTAAAAACTCCCCCTCAATTGATTATCAATTATATAAGATATTAAGTATTCAACTAAAAATTGATCTTGTGTTCATACCTATTTCAATTATCAAATAAGATAAAAATAATACCAAGAGATCATTGAATGAGGGATTGACTTTCATCAACTAAAGATGAAATAATTGATATAAATGATCATTGCATCAAACGAATTATACTGATATCCAAATCATAACAAATTTCTCAAAATATGAAAGGATGCAATTAAAGTCAATTATGCTAATGCGCAGTTAATGTTCTATATTACAAATAAGAAGAACAAAAATACAAAACAAAACCTAACCTAAGCAATGGTTCAAAAATCGGTTATTTCAAAGAAAGCATAGTAATTGTTTTTCGCAAATGAATAAAATGTTTTTTTATCCAAAGGTTTTGTCAAAATATCGGCTAATTGATCATCAGTTGAAACATAAGCAATTTACAAAGTACTTGATTCAACTAGCTCTCTTAAATAATGATATCTAAGTTCAATGTGTTTTGTTTTAGAGTGCAATACAGGGTTTTAGAAATGTTAATGACACTGGTGTTGTCACACAAAATAGTTACCGAGGTCGCAGGAATGCGGAAATCATTCAATACACTCTTCTTCCAGATCAATTGAGTTGAGCAACTTCCCACAGAAATATAATCCGCCTCGGCAGTCGAGAGAGCAATGCAGTTTTGCTTTTTACTATGCCATGCAACAAGACAATAGCCAAGGTAAAAACATGCACCACTCGTGCTCTTTCGATCATCCACTGATCCAGCCTAATCGGTATCTAAGTATCCTATAATGTCGAGAGATGTGCCCATAGGATACCAAATTTTGAAATTGAATGTACCTTTGACGTACCGGATGATCATTTTCACTACTTGCAGGTGAATTTCCTTCGGTGCTGATTGATATCTCGCACAAATCTCAACACTCAAAGAAATATCCGGGCGACTAGCCGTAAGGTAGAGTAGACTTCCAATCATACTTCTATAAAGTTTCTCGTCTACACTCTCTCCGTGAGATTCACTTCCTAATCCCTTATTGTTAGTTTCCATAGGAGTTGGATAGTTTTTAGAATTTCCAATCCGAATTTCTTGACCAACTCCTTCGTATACTTGGATTAACACAAATGAATGCCATCTTCACATTGCTTGACCTGCAATCCAAGAAAATACGTAAGCTCGCCCATCATGGACATCTTGAATTCGCTTTCCATTGTCTCGGCGAATTTTGAAGCATCATTATTTCTCGTAGCTCCAAACACGATGTCATCCACATAGATTTGAGCCACAATGAAGTTGTCCTGATAGTGCTTCACAAAGAGTGTCCTATCGGCTCCTCCTCGAATATATCCCTTTTCCAAAAGATGTTTAGTCAATCTTTCGTACCATGCTCGCGGTGCTTGTTTTAGTCCGTAAAGAGCCCTTTTCAATCGAAAGACATGGTTTGGAAGTTTATGATCAATGAAACCTTTCGGTTGAGCCACATAAACTTCTTCGTTTAGAAAACCATTTAAAAATGCGCTCTTGACGTCCATTTGAAAAAGCTTAATTTTAAAATGACAAGCAATAGTGAAAAGGATATGAATGGACTCGAGACAGGCAACCGGGGCGAATGTCTCATCAAAGTCTATTCATTCAATTTGTGAGTAGCCCTGAGCAACCAACCGTGCTTTATTTCTCACAATGGTACCGTCTTTATTTTTCTTATTCTTGAAAATCCATTTAGTACCAATGATGTTTTGGTGCTTTGGGGGCTTTGTTAATTCCCAGATTTTGTTCCTTTCAAATTGATTGAGCTCTTCTTACATTGCTTCTATCCAGTAGTCATCCTGAAGAGTTTCATCAATATTCTTTGGTTCAATCATGGAGACATAACATGCAACTCCACATTCCAATTGTCTCCGAGTTCTAACTCCTTCTTGAGGATCTCCAATAATATTTGTTTCGGGATGGTCCTTGGAGATACGAATCGTTTGAGGTAAAGGAGTACTCGGGAAAATATGTGATGAATCCTACACATTAGATGAACTAGAAAAATCATTAGATGCATCTAAATTTTTAGAAGATTTATCATACAAAGATGCAATATCATTAACAGGAGATTCATCGTCAAGAGACATATCAAGAGTAGATTTATCAGAAAAATGAAAAGCTTCATCTACTTTAACATTTATATATTCTATCATCGTTTTAGATTCAGGATTGTATACTTGATATGCTCTACTATTTGTAGAATAACCCATAAAAATTTCTTCGTCACAATGAGAGTCGAATTTTCTAAGATTTTCACAATCGCGCAGAATGTAGCAACGACTCCCGAAGATGCGAAAATACTTGATATTAGGTTTTCTACTAAACCATAGTTCATATGGAGTGTTTAATGTTCCCGGGAGCAAATAGATACGATTGATCACATAGACCGCGGTGTTAACTGCTTCAGCCCAAAAATATAAAGGGAGTTTCCGGCTATGAAGCATAACACGCGCCATTTCTTATACAACTCTATTTTTCGGTCACCCTTTTTCGGTAGAATCCCCCATCTTGGTTTCGCCCCCAATTGCTCGTAGACACTTGCAATTGGTCTCCATGTGATTTTTCTCGCCTTTTCGAGTTTGCATGCAAAACGGTGCACCCCACGTGCGAATGGCGCACCCCGAAAAGCCCGGCGGTACTTCACACAGCAAAACGGCACAAAAAATTCCCAGTCCCTAACAGGTACAAAACATGGGGTCAAATCCAAAACCCAACGGGTAAATCTCCAAAAAGACTGTGCCAAAAAACACCGATAACGACCACGAAACCTACCTCGACATCGACGCGCTATCCAATGCGTGCACGGACGACCGTCCATGTAATGACACGACTTTTCCAGTATTATTTTACCCTCCTGCTAATAAAGTGTAAGTTAGAGGGAATTAAAATATCGAGCTCTTTAGAGTTGACTAACATGCGGTGTGGGTATTTTTTGGTGATAGAGCTCGAAAAACGATGAGCGACGGTGCAATCGGATCCAAAATCCGACTTACGGATCTCCCGGAATAGGGTTTCTAAGATCGCGGTGACTTAAGTGTGCATCGAAATCCGTGTAAAATATCCGGCATGCTTTTTGAGGAATTTTGGATATTCCGTGTGATTAATTAATTAAGGAATTAATTAATCAATAACGTGAAATTAAATCTGGGAATTTATTTCCTATATTAATTAATTAGAAAATTAATTAATCGGTGACTAGGATTTAAAAAGGTGGGGTTTATCTCGTGGGATTAGATATTTATTGTTAGAAGATAAATATCCGAATATTCGGGACTTTTCCTTTTTACGTACGAATAATAAAAGGGAAATAAAAGAATAAAATAAAAGGGAAAATCAAATTAATAAGAGGATATTTAAACCCCGGTCACCGGGAAGCGGAAAAAAAAAAACCCTAATTTAAAATACCGCCTTCTCAAATCCTCCTTTTTCGTGCGTACCGAAAACCCAACGAAACCCTAGTTGGAAAAGAGAGAAAAGAAAAAGGAAACCCTAACCGGAGTAGAAAAGAAGGAAAGAAGGGGAAAGCGGAGGAACCCGATCGCCCCAATTGACGTCCGGAGACCGGAGAACGAGATCGTCGACGGGGAGCGGATCCGGATCTCCAACGCCGCGAGGACCAAGATCGGTTCCTTAATTCCAATAAATTAAGGTTAGTGATCATCGTTTCGTTGTCAAATTAATCGGGGGTTTTCTGTGTTCTTGTAAGGTCGTTTTAATTGGTACATCGATCGCGGATTTTCGTCGGGTTTTGATCCATGTTTTATTCTCGTTCTTGATCGAGGGTGATCGATGGTTTTTAATCAGTTTCTTTTTATCGGGCTTCCGATCGACGTTTTGGTTGTTCGTCGATCGTTGGTTTAGTCATTAGAATTATCGTGTATTTATTCGAGAATTTTTGGGGATGTTTCGTCGGAACATAGTGGGTTAACGGGAGGCCGCCACCGCCGTTTTTAAATGGGAGGCCACCGCCGCCGTTACCATGTCCGCGGGATCTGCGCCGGGGTCGCACGGGAGCGAAAACGGAGAAGAAATCGCGAAACGGGAGCGAAAACGGAGAGAAAACGCGAAAAGTTAGGGTTTACTGTGCTGTCCGTACGGCGGCGGTCCACGGACCCCGGGCGTGCACCCGGTGTACGCCCCGCTGTCCCAAAAGCGCAGACCCGGCGCACGAAACCGTGCGCCGGGCTGCACAGTGTGCGCGGTGCACACCCTAGGCGTGCACCCGGCGCGCGCGCTTGCGGCCGAAGAGCAAGGACCCGGTGCACGCTCGGGTCGTGCATCGGCCCGGCCCGAGATGCGTGGTGCACGCTTCCTGCGTGCACCCGGCGCATGCCGCCGCCGCCTGACACCGTGAACCTGGTCCACGGTTGCCCCTGTGCACCACCCGACAGCCCAAAGTTCGGTGGCTCCGTTTGGGTCCGTTTTTCCACCGTTTTGAGCGCCGTTTTCGCCGTTGGGATCACCATCTCCGTGATTTTCTTGGCATGGCCACCTGGGAACTTTTTGGTCACCGTTTCGCCATGTTGGGTGCTATTTTCGCCGATGCTCCGCGCCTCGACGAAATCGTCTGGGGCGCGCCGTCGGGTCTCTTTTCTCATCATTTTCGCCGCCGGGGCCTTCTTGGTCTAACCATTGACGTCCCGAGTGGGCTTCCGGTAGAGAATTGGGTTTTGCTGGTTTTCCGTTAGTGGTTTTGGGTTCCGACGGAGCTCGCGACGAAATAGTCGCGTTCCGGTTGTTGTTAGTCGTTGACGTTACCGGTTTGATCTGAGTTTTTAGTTTTACTCGATGGTTTTGACTTGTTGGGTTTTTGACCGACGTTGCGGTCCCCTAGGCACGACGATTTTGGTTTTGCGGTTTATCGTAACAGTGGTTGGGACCACTGGTTTTTACCTGATTAGGGTAAGGTGTTAATTTGTGCTCTTGGATATTTTAGTAGGCAGCAAGGAGTCCTGATTTGCTTAGGAGGGTCGCGGGCGCGGTCGTATATCTTCAACTAGGTGGGTACCCTTGCTATAAGTGCAACAAGTGCAGTAAGTGCATCTATCATCATAAAAAGGCTCGTTAAATTGTCTAACAAAGTAGATGGAATGTTAAATCTTTCGCTTAAATGTTTCTTTTCATTCTAACATGATAATTGTAGCGACTGCGGTCGCGGTGCTCAATACACGCCGACACCGGCAAATATTGGGGTGGGATGCTGCACGTACACAGGCGGATTGGCCTCCGCATGGGTGTACTTTTTCGGAGAAGTGGTCTCTTTTGACCCGTGTGCCTCACAAAGGGGTGGGAGCCGTGAGGACCTCTTCACGACAGCTAAGGTGGCCGCACTAGCTCCGTGAAGGGGTTAAAAGCATCAATGGGGTTGTGCACGAGGAGGGACTTCCGTCTCTCCGACAGGTACTCTGGGGTTGGTGCCCAGCTTATTTGGTGACAGGGTTTTAGCGAAAGGTTCCGGTGTATTTCGGTTTGTTCTTGAATCTATGTTGATCGTTAAGACATCTACTTTGTTTGTCACTGACTTTACCCACTCCGTGACAGGTTTAACTAGGTGTAGTAGTCGGGACGACGGTGAGGCAGCGATTAAAGAACATTAGCTGGATGAGGTTTATTCCATTATTTCTTGCTTGAGTTATCTCTTCCCCTTGTTATCTAAGTTTAAGTTCTCAATTGCTTGATTGTGGAATGTTGTGGATGTTGGATTGAGAGACGGTTTTGTGATGTGGTTTTTATAATGTTCCTTAATGATTTATAAGCGGCATGTTTTATACCGAACAAAAAGGGGTTTCGAAAATGTTTTCCAAAACCAAGTGTCGTGTGGGCACTGCTTTGAAAACCTGTGGATTTATCCTTTCCGAAACAATGTAGCCGCCTTACTGTGAATGTGTAGACGTTTTTAAAGGAATGGGTGTCGAGTGGACACCGTTTGCAAACTTGTAGGTTCCTCTTAATGTGATTAAATGTCTTTACACTCTCGTACTTGTTGACTGTGACTGTGTGGTTAAAGATGGTATGTTGATGTTGTAAATGAGACGCCGTGCATATACAAAGGAGACTCTGTCCGTGGGCAGGGTGAATTTGTGTATGTGGCGGTCTGACACGCACCGGGGACGAGGCTGATGCTTATTTATTAAGGAAAAAATTTATACACGTACATTTCCGCTTATCTTTACCTAAAACCCCCCCGGGGGCGTGACAGTCCAGCTCTTTGGAACACCTTACGCGCGCTCCACGGGGTAACCGGCGTGCTCGCGGCACCCCATTTTCCCTCCCACGAAATCTCTCTTCCGTCTCCCTAGACTCACGGTTGGAGCAAAAAGGAGAAAAGGTGAGAAACGAGGGGATTTCGGGCTTTTATAGCCAGAAAATCGCCACTTTCGGGCGCCCGAATCCCACTTTCGGGCGCCCGAACTGCTTTGGGCTGCTACAGTGGATGCCCGCGTGTCCACGTCATCCGCGCTCGGCCAATGGGCGGCCGCCACCTGGCACCCACCCCCGCGCCCGCGTAAACGCGGCGCAAGCGACGCGTCGCGTCGCGAGGCCCGGGCAACGGGGGCCAGCCACGTGGCGCCCTAGCTGACCCTGCGCCAGTTCCCGTGTGTGTCACGCCCCGGGGGTTTATTGAAGCGGAAAAATAGCGCAATAATTTTTTTTTTTGTAAATAAACTCCCACCGGTCACGTGCACAGACCCGCCACATACGCTAGCTTCTCAACTTTACCAATCAAGCTACCCTTGCGTATGCATGGCGTAAAAACCACAACTATACTTTAACCACACAAGCCAAGGACAAAGACTAAAAGGGAACCATTAAACCAACACATTGACCAAAACGGCAACATAAATTTGAAAGGATAAAACCACGGGTTTGCAAAACGGTGTCCACACGACACCTGGTTTTTAAAAACATTTTCGCAATCTCTTTTTCTTTATTTTAAAAACGATCGTCCAAAACGCATAACTGAGAGCATAAAGAAAACCGATCAATCACAGAGTCATAAGTCCATCCTAACATCCACATCATCCACGATAAACAGAATCACATGCACAAAGTCTAACCAACCGAAATAATCAACTAAGTAAAAGGAGATAAGTCACCAGCCAGAATATAAAGGCTAAATCCTTCTAGTTGTAGCCTCACCGCCGTCCCAGATTCCACCCCTGATCGAACCTGTCACAGTGTGGGAAGTCAATGACACGAAGAGTACAGATGTAATATAACGACAAGAATGATGCTAAAAGGTACAGATAATAAATCAAACTGTAAAACCAGAGCATCCACAACCCCATCCTGCAATCAATCATATCATCCCCGAGAAACTTGTAGAGTACTGGAGCTCCGGGCAGTGTGCCGACTCCACGTGGCAGCCTGGTATTGTGGAAATACCTTCAGCAGATTCTGTTTGTAATTACAGAGAGGTTCGGGTGGACCCGGAGCGACGCGGAAGTATTTTTGTAGAAAAGTGAGTTGGCGTTGGCTTGAGAGCTTGCGGGTCGAGCATCGGCTTCATGGTTGGATTTGTTGAGAGTTGATCACTTGGGACATGTGTATTATGATTTTACAGAGTTGTTCGGTTGGTTTTGGGGTGATGCGGAGGTCCCGAGGCGAGAAAGTGAGTTATCGGCGCGATTCTGGAAGGTTCTGGCAGGGTTCTGGGGTCTTGGGTGGCTGTGTTCCGGAACTGGAGGGCCAGTTCCGGAACTGGCCACTTGGTTCCGGAACTGGCTCCTCAGTTCCGGAACCAAGGCTGTGTACCGGTACCCCCTTGTTGGTACCGGTACACAGGCACAGGAAATGCCCAGTAAGCCCCGGATTCGCACAGTAAATTGAGGTATGGGCATTCCTCTGTACCAACCACCCCAGACTTGTTATATACATCTAAACACCTGCTTTCTCACCCACCTTCATCCCTTATCATCCATCCTCTTCCTTTCTTGCTGCCAGAGGAGAAGGAGAAGAGGAAGTAGAAGGAGAAGAGAAGGTGTCTGTGAGCTTCATGCATTGTGGGAGTTGACCGAGTCAACGTGCGCGCGCGAGGAGCAAATTGAGGTAAATTAATTGATGGAGATTGTAAATTTGGAATTATTGGTTTTCCTCTTGGGTTTTATTGATGGAATTGAATGGTATTTTGAGCTAATTTCCATCCTTGCTCCCTTTTGTGCTCTCGGGTTGAGGCAAGCAGGCTTGGATTACTGCGCAAATCCGCGGCACTGTGCATGCATGTATTCGAGTTTTGGGTGATCAGGCTGTGCTGAAATTTTTGTGGTGGCCTAGCTGGGTGCTGTTGTCACACCCCGGCGTCGAAACTGCGACCCGGGCTCGCCAACAGATCCGCCGCCCATACGGTGAACCCCGTATAGACGAAGCGTCTAACCTGCAAATGATAGATACTATATTATCCAGATATCAAAGCTGAAAATAAACTGCTAGAAATAAAATAAATTAGTACAAAGTCCTCACCTAAGTACAAGTCACTCAACTCAGAAAGAAAAGTACAACTCTATACCTCACTACAAGGTCTCCCAACAAGACACTCTCAAAATAATAAGGGTACATCTACTCTCTGGACGACGACTGGTTGGGATCTAGCTCGCGACTCCCTCACCTCGATTAGAAGAAACAGCAACAGGAGTAGAAGTCCCTGTGGGAAAATACACCACGACGGGTGTGAGAACTACGTCCCAAGTAGTTCTCAGTGGGTGCCGCCAACAAGCCCAACGGTCTGCCCACTAAGTCTACTAGAGGCATAAAGTAACAAATGCATGGCTCTAAGGAAAAGCTGGTAAGTAAACTCTACAGCTACTATGCCTCTATCTAGATGCTCAAAAAGTGGAACAGAAAGAACATGATGCCACAACTAACTCTCATCTCTGATCACCCAATCTAACTGACCGCCACCTCGGGTCCAGTCAAACCTGTGCCAACCTACTGCCGTTACGTCCCGGAGGAGCGGGCTTACGTAGGACCTACTGCCGTTACGTCCCTGAGGAGCGGACTTACGTAGGGCGTCCATGACTGCCAAAACGGCTCAACCAGAGGGATAAAACGTCGACAAGTCGCGATACCAAAGTGCAGACCCACCCCGGACGTGGCACTCGAGGGGAGCGACCCCAACGAGGACAAGGGTATCCGCGCACTCTGTCGAGCTGGCACTGCAGGCTATAGTCCAAAATCCTCGCTCACGCACAACGGTCGGAGCACTCTCGACGACTCAGCTGATCAGCTCTCTCGAATCTCAAGACACAAGCAACTCCACCAACTCAAAGTACAAGGTCGCATCCACTGCGAACAACTGCCTCAACAGGCCAAACATCGCATCCACTGTGAACAACTGTCTCAACAGGCCAAACAGGCCAAACGTCGCATCCACTGCGAACAACTGTCTCAACACAGGCAGGAGAACGACACTGCCGAGACTCACTGTCACTCAAACGGCTCCCAAGGAACCAGATCTACAACCACTGTCACTCTCCCAAAGAAACCTGATCTACAGACTGCTATCAACTCCACTCGGTCCCCCAGACACGAGTGTAAATGCATCCCACAACAACCCGACCTCTCGGCCCACTACCCGGGCGAGGAAAACTCTACGTCCAGAGTGAAATATAGAATAGTGGTGTGGGAAGGTCTAGAGCAATAAAAACCTAGCACAAATTGGAGTTTTCTACAGTCTGGCTGAACATGCTGCATATGGCGGGGGTGCTAGGTCAAGTTCCAAGATAACAATAATCATCAACTTGTAGGGAAAGAAAATAAACACATGATCATCTAACAACATCAGGAACATCAATTCCTATAATCTAGCATGCTATATAGAACACATCTATAACATGCAAGTCCCTACACAGATAGAATTAATGCACAGTCCATAGGTCATGAAGACAATGCCACCCACCTAAAGAGCTGACTGTCTAAGTCCCACAGCTGAAAATACCAGGAAAACCAAATCTCCAATTCCAATGGGTCCAGCAATACTCGCAAACCCTCCTGGGTACAACACAGAGTTCACAGTTACACTTAAATTCCCAAAATTAACCACGCACATACACACTGAAAATCAGCCCCAAAGATGCACTTATTTCACCTGCTGAAAATACTCTGAAAATTCCAATAAAAATATCACAGCGATAGTCTCGTCGAGACCTTCGTAACGGGTACCTGCACGTCCAAATCCGAGCCCCGTAGGCCGAGTTACAAATTCCACAGTACAGGTGCGCAAACACTCACAACCACACAACTGTAAACTCTTGCACAGATAAAAAGGGAATAGTATACCTCCAGTAAGGTCTCAGAAAAATCTAAGAAAAATACGATGATAATCCTCGCGACGAGTAGATGCAAAAAGTGTATAGGCTCATCTCGATCTGACGCTCGAGTGCGGAGATAAAATTCCGACAAGGGGATGCTGTCCAAAACTCCACCAACAAAATAGTGGCTTAGAAATGTCTCGGAAACCGTGCCATAACCTCTGAATCCAGCAAGATGATCAATATAGAAAACGAAGGCGTACCTCTCGTGAATCCAATGCCGCAGAAATCGTCCAAAAATACTATCGGAGTAGCTCTGTGGACCTCTCAGACCGAACTGCGATGATAACGGGCCTCCGATGAAAGATCGTCACTCTGTGCTCCGATGCCGAAGTCGTCGACGCCGCAGCTTCCAAAAATTCCGGGCCTCTGCCAGAAGATGCGCAACATGAAGATCTCCAACTTTGCTAAAGGGGCTAAGGGAAGAGGAGCTCGAGAAAGGGGGCAAAAAGCACCAGCAAGCAGCCTATTTATAGGCCCAGCACGAAAAAAAATCCAGATTTTGGACTTTTGGCCCAAAATTCGGGCGCCTGGGGCATTCGGGCTGCTACAGTAACGGGCCCGGCCCGTTACTGTGTGCGCCCGAATCCCTCTTGGGCCGCCACGTGGCCCAGACGCGCTCCCCGCGCCCGGCGCACGTGCGCCCGCGAACCGCGCGACGCCGCGTGTCCCGACACGCGGACGTGCGCAGCTGCGCCCGGCCAACCACGGGGCGCCACGTGGCGCCCCCACGTCGCCCCCCACGCCGCCTCACCTGCCCCGCACCTGCCCGCGTACGGTCACCTGCCCGCCACTGCTGCGTGGACCGCGCGCACGAGAGCCCGCCAATCCGGAGATGCCACGTGTCCACCCAGCGGTCCACCTTACACCCGCCTTTTTCCGTGGACCGCGCCCGCTGCGCCCGCCAACCGGGGCCCGCCACGTGGCCAGGGCCCGGGTGCACGCCTTCGCGGTAGACTGCGCGGCTGCGCCTCCACCCGCCGCCGCGCTCCGCCGCCGGCGCTTCTCCGGACGCCGGAACAGTAACCCCACGCCTCGAAATCCGTGTTTTCGCGTCCGGGCTCCGAAAAATCCAAGTAAATAGCCCGTTTCGATCGTTTTCGCGCGCTGAATCCAAATCCGATGTCCGATTTGTCAAATTCCACTTCTAAAATTTCTCAAAAATTCCCGAAAAGGCAAACTTGATCCGTTTTTCATGCCGGGTCCAAATCTTGGGTCCAAAATGCGCGCAAACACCTCTAACACTCAACCGGGGTCTCCAGAAGTCACAGATCCAACAGTAATCCAAACGTGGGAATTTCCGGGTCCTCACATCCTCCCCCACTAAAAGAAAGTTTCGTCCTCGAAACTAACACAACTCAAACAGGGAGTCTCCAAGCCAAAGGTAGGTATCCATCAACACCGTCTCCAGCTCCCAAGCACTACTCACTCCCCGTGATTACTCCTCAACAAAACAATCATCAGTACGGCATGGCCCGGTTGCGCAATTCTCTCATCACACAAGCCAGAATTCGCAACGGGCGTCCCTCGCACTCCAAACACTCACAAATCTCAACTGGAGCGAGTCAATCACGGGCGAGGGGTCCAAAAGCAAAACACCTCTGAGCTGAGACGTGGAAAACCTCAGGAACTCCAAAAAGCTGGGGACAAGGAAGATTAACCAAATCTACTCGTCCAATCTACACGAAGAACGTCACCACAACCAACAGGAAAGGTAAGGGCCCCACCAGCAGGAAAGTCGTCAACCCCAACTCTCTGTTTAGAAAATAGCTGAAATTAACGAAAAGTCCGAAAATTCCGAAAGACCAGTGCCTTCGCCTCAATCAAACAAGAACAGGTTCGGGCACCGTCTCCATTTCTGGAGCAGTCTTTCGAAGCTTTCGTCCTGTTCGAAAATTTCAGTACAAGACGAGAAAAGGGAGAGAAGTGTTGAAGCCGTTCCTGCTGTGGGTACAAAACGGAAGCTACGATCTAACCGTGACCCCTAGGAACACAACTCTAGTCCTAATCATCACCTACGCTCAACAGGTAGCACCCAACCCAAAACCACTGAAGCCACTGCTGTAGAAAGGATGCCACGGTGACCTGAGAAAATGATCTCCTGCTGTCCAACTCGTGGGAAGGTCACGGTTCTCAATCCACAATCAATCGTTGCACGATACCGCACCAACTGGTCCATCCCGTGTGCTCAATCTGAGTCGTGGAGCTGTAACCCAACTGTCACCTTTGCCGGTAAAATTCCAAGTCTCAACAGCACTAGACATAATCCATAAGGCTTCCCCAAGTGCACAATACCAACAGGAACCTGTACCTCTAGTGCACGTGGTAACAACTCTACCTCCAATCCAGACAGGAAAACTAAAAACACTCTAACTCAACCCTATGAATCGGGGTGGTTCAGACTGCCGGGACTGGCTCCATCGATCAATGACGTCCCGAAGCTCAGCTACTATCCACTATCCACCCTGCCTCGGTGCCTCGGCACTGCTCGTCGGCACGGAGGGGGCTGCTCGCTCCATCGGTGCTACTGGTACAACTGAATATGCCACTGCATAGAAAGAAAGTACTAGAGGACACTCAAGCGGTACTGCGACTAGCTATGCTCTCTGCTCCAACAAGCGCATCAAACGTTCCATGGCCTCCTCCTGCCATCGGACAGCCTCCGACATCTGTGCCATCTGGATCCATAACTCCTGGGTCTCGCTCTGCTCTGATAGCTCTGCCTCCCGCTGCTCGGGTTACTCATCAGATGCGGGATGTGCCATCTTCGCTACACGACGTCTCAGGGGCATCGTAGTCCACTGCACAATAACAAACATCAGGACACAACAACCAAACGACCCAATCCAGCGAAAGTCTATGACATGTCATCCATTCTATAGCATTATGTTGTCTGCAGCCAACATAATCGCTTAGGAGAATAAACATGCCAATCACTCATCCCGTCTCTTGGGAGAGGTATAAAACTCGATCAGGACTCTCGCTAAAAGTCACGACTCTCACGTAGTCATCCTAATGTCCAACCACAAGCCTAGGGTTTCTAAGTCCATAATGACCTACAACCTAGGCTCTGATACCACTCTAATCTGTCACGCCCCGGCGTCGAAACTGCGACCCGGGCTTGCCAACAGATCCGCCGCCCATACGGTGAACCCCGTATAGACGAAGCGTCTAACCTGCAAAAGATAGATACTATACTATCCAGATATCAGAGCTGAAAATAAACTGCTAGAAATAAAATAAATTAGTACAAAGTCCTCACCTAAGTACAAGTCACTCAACTCAAAAAGAAAAGTACAACTCTATACCTCACTACAAGGTCTCTCAACAAGAAACTCTCAAAATAATAAGGGTACATCTACTCTCTGGACGACGACTGGTAGGGATCTAGCTCGCGACTCCCTCACCTCGATCAGAAGAAGCAGCAACAGGAGTAGAAGTCCCTGCGGGAAAATACACCACGACGGGTGTGAGAACTACGTCCCAAGTAGTTCTCAATGGGTGCCGCCAACAAGCCCAACGGTCTGCCCACTAAGTCTACTAGAGGCATAAAGTAACAAATACATGGCTGTAAGGAAAAGCTGGTAAGTAAAATCTACAGCTACTATGCCTCTATCTAGATGCTCAAGAAGTGGAACAGAAAGAACATGATGCCACAACTAACTCTCATCTCTGATCACCCAATCTAACTGTCTGCCACCTCGGGTCCAGTCAAACCTGCGCCAACCTACTGCCGTTACGTCCCGGAGGAGCGGGCTTACGTAGGACCTACTGCCGTTACGTCCCTGAGGAGCGGACTTACATAGGGAGTCCATGACTGCCAAAACGGCTCAGCCAGAGGGATAAAACGTCGACAAGTCGTGATACCAAAGTGCAGACCCACCCCGGACGTGGCACTCGAGGGGAGCGACCCCAATGAGGACAAGGGTATCCGCGCACTCTGTCGAGCTGGCACTGCAGGCTATAGTCAAAAATCCTCGCTCACGCACAACGGTCGGAGCACTCTCGACGACTCAGCTGATCAGCTCTCTCGAATCTCAAGACACAAGCAACTCCACAAACTCAAAGTACAAGGTCGCATCCACTGCGAACAACTGCCTCAACAGGCCAAACATCGCATCCACTGCGAACAACTGTCTCAACAGGCCAAACAGGCCAAACGTCGCATCCACTGCGAACAACTGTCTCAACACAGGCAGGAGAACGACACTGCCGAGACTCACTGTCACTCAGACGGTTCCCAAGGAACCAGATCTACAACCACTGTCAATCTCCCAAAGAAACCTGATCTACAGACTGCTATCAACTCCACTCGGTCCCCAGACACGAGTGTAAATGCATCCCACAACAACCCGACCTCTCGGCCCACTACCCGGGCGAGGAAAACTCTACGTCCAGAGTGAAATATAGAATAGTGGTGTGGGAAGGTCTAGAGCAATAAAAACCTAGCCCAAATTGGAGTTTTCTACAGTTTGGCTGAACATGCTGCATATGGCGGGGGTGCTAGGTCAAGTTCCAAGATAACAATAATCAACATCTTGTAGGAAAGAAAATAAACACATGATCATCTAACAACATCAGGAACATCAATTCCTATAATCTAGCATGCTATATAGAACACATCTATAACATGCAAGTCCCTACACAGATAGAATTAATGCACAGTCCGTAGGTCATGAAGACAATGCCACCCACCTGAAGAGCTGACTGCCCAAGTCCCACAGCTGAAAATACCAGGAAAACCAAATCTCCAATTCCAACGGGTCCAGCAATACTCGCAAACCCTCCTGGGTACAACACAGAGTTCACAGTTACACTTAAATTCCCAAAATTAACCACGCACATACACACTGAAAATCAGCCCCAAAGATGCACTTATTTCACCTGCTGAAAATACTCTGAAAATTCCAATAAAAATATCACAGCGATCGTCTCGTCGAGACCTTCGAAACAGGTACCTTCACGTCCAAATCCGAGCCCCGTAGGCTGAGTTACAAATTCCACAGTACAGGTGCGCAAACACTCACAACCACACAACTGTAAACTCTTGCACAGATAAAAAGGGAATAGTATACCTCCGGTAAGGTCTCAGAAAAATCCAAGAAAAATACGATGATACTGCTCGCGACGAGTAGATGCAAAAATTGTACAGGCTCGTCTCGATCTAACGCTCGAGTGCGGAGATAAAATTCTGACAAGGGGATGCTGTCCAAAACTCCACCAACAAAATAGTGGCTTAGAAATGTCTCGGAAACCATGCCATAACCTCTGAATCCAGCAAGATGATCAATACGGAAAACGAAGGCGTACCACTCATGAATCCAATGCCATAGAAATCGTCCAAAAATACTATAAGAGTAGCTCTGTGGACCTCTCAGACCGAACTGCGACGATAACGGGCCTCCGATGAAAGATCGTCACTCTGTGCTCCGATGCCGAAGTCGTCAATGCCGCGGCTTCCAAAAATTCCAGGCCTCTGCCAGAAGATGCGCAACATGAAGATCTCCAACTTTACTAAAGGGGCTAAGGAAAGAGGAGCTCGGGAAAGGGGTCAAAAAGCACCAGCAAGCAGCCTATTTATAGGCCCAGCCCGAAAAAAAAAATCCAGATTTTGGACTTTTGGCCCAAAATTCAGGCGCCCGGGGCATTCGGGCTGCTACAGTAACGGGCCTGGCCCGTTACTGTGTGTGCCCGAGTCCCTCTCGGGCCGCCACGTGGCCCAGACGCGCTCCCCATGCCTGGCGCAGGTGCGCCCGCGAACCGCGCGACGCCGCGTGTCCCGACACGCCGACGTGCGCGGCTGCGCACGGCCAACCACGGGGCGCCACGTGGCGCCCCCACGTCGCCCCCCACGCCGCCTCACCTGCCCCGCACCTGCCCGCGTACGGTCACCTGCCCGCCACTGCTGCGTGGACCGCTCGCACGAGAGCCCGCCAATCCGGAGATGCCACGTGTCCACCCAGCGGTCCACCGTACACCCGCCTTTTTCCGTGGACCGCGCCCGCTGCGCCCGCCAACCGGGGCCCGCCACGTGGCCAGGGCCCGTGTGCATGCCTTCGCGGTGGACCGCGCGGCTGCGCCTCCACCCGCCGCCGCGCTCCGCCGCTCGCCGCCGCCGCCGGCGCTTCTCCGGCCGCCGAAACAGTAACCCCACGCCTCGAAATCCGTGTTTTCGCGTCCGGGCTCCGAAAAATCCAAGTAAATAGCCCGTTTTGATCGTTTTCGCGCGCTGAATCCAAATCCGATATCCGATTTGCCAAATTCCACTTCTAAAATTTCTCAAAAATTCCCGGAAAAGCAAACTTGATCCGTTTTTCATGTCGGGTCCAAATCTTGGGTCCAAAATGCGCGCAAACACCTCTAACACTCAACCGGGGTCTCCAGAAGTCCCAGATCCAACAGTAATCCAAACGTGGGAATTTTCGGGTCCTCACAGCTGTGGAGGTTGATTGGAGCCCCGTAGATTTTTTCCGGGACGCGCGACAGTGTTCGCGCGCGCGAGAGGCGCAGTGCAGTTTTTCGTCAGATTTCGCCCGATTCTTCACCGACTTCGGCGCGGCCTTCGGAAAGCATTTGAGGTGGGTTGGATTTTCTTCCAAAAATCGTGGAATGCCCTCTAATGCTTCAGAACGCACTTTCATCATGTCAAAACTGTGTATTTTAGCTGTTAAATGATCTGATAGTTGCCTAGAAAATTACAGAAATATTATCTGAACCCCGGAATATTTTTATTGGACTCTTGACATTATATGACACTAGACTGTATGCTTGGTTGGCCTCATTTAAGCACCTGAACCGTTTTAAAAATCCGAATGCCCGTTTTATTGGAAAATCGACTTTTAAAAATGGTTTTAAAATATATGAGGATTCTAGTGGTGCTGCATGGGTTCCGGGTGCATGTTCTCTCGTGCCGGGGGGCCGAGGAGATATTTGTTGATTATTAGAGCCATTTTATGACTTTTTGAGATTTACTAGTGTCATTGGGGGTTCTATGAGAGCACTTCAGATTGAGTCGTGGAGTTTACTCTGACCTTGACATGAGGGCGAGTTGTCTGTGCACTGTTTCCGATCTATTTGATCGAGGATTATAGCCTGCTGAGCCTGGATTTATGCCAGTTGTGAGATACCAGAGTTCGCGGGGTCACTCCCCGCGAGCTACGCTTCGGATGCGATGATGATACCGAGCCTGACGAGGCTGCGATGTGGTTACTATGATAGTCCTTGAGGGACACCCTATGTAAGTCCGTTCCTCCGGGATGTGCGGCAGTAGACGAGCGCAGGTTGACTTTGCTTGACTGGTCCAAAGAGGGACAGTCATTGAGATTTGGATGATATGGGTGAGTGAGTTTCATTGCATGTTCATAGATGAGTATTTTTCTTTGAGCATATGTAGAGGCATATAGTGATAGATTTCCTGCTTTTCATATCTATCTATCTATCTATTTGTTTACATAGCTGTGCCTCCGGTGGACTTAGTGGGCATACCGTGTGTTTTGAGGACGGTACCCACTGAGAACTACCTTTGCAGTAGTTCTCACACCCGCTGCGGTGCAGGTTTTCCTGAGGCGGCTGCTCCGACTCCTTCCCGTGCGGAGTCTTCAGATCGAGGTAAGGGCGTGGCCGGCTAGTCGCTTACCCGAGTCTATTTAGTAGAGAGGTAGCAGTACCCTTTTGAGTTTTCACTTTTGTAGAGTCAGATTTTGAGAGTTGTTATTTATGTATCTTGAGGACAGCTTGTATCTTGGATTTTATTTACTCTAGTACAGTTGTTCTGTTTCCTTTCTATAGCTTGTCGTTACTTTTGCTCTGATATCTGCTAGCTATAGATTTATTTGCAAGTTGACGCTTCGTCTGTACGGCAGTTTCCGTACAGATGGCGGATCTGTTAGCGAGCCCGGGTCGCAGTTTCGACCCCGGGGCGTGACTGTCTGCGATCTCGAATGACTCATCTCGCGCGGTTCCTCTGGGGATTCCCGTTGGATGGTATTCACGATTCAGATGAATATTTATATGTGGATGGGTATTTGTGGTTATCAGGTATTGCGGATTCATGACTTCCAATAGACGCAAGCATCTATTGTTAATTACCCTCGTGTGATTGGGGCACCTTCGATTAAGAGACCTTTGTGAGGAGGATAGAATAAATCGTATCCTAATGATTGACCAAATCCTAAGTATATGTGTTAGGATTTAGCTGGATCTGAAATTGACTTGATCCCGATTATATGAGTTGAGGACTAGTCGATATTAAACTCTAAGTATATGTGTTAGAGTTTAATTGGGTTCGATTGGCTCTAAGTATATGTATTAGAGTCCAATTATATTTGATTCCATATTTGGCGTATGTTCCAAAGTGGAGAGACCAAACCCCAAGGATATGTATTGAGGTAGGTCGGATTTGATGCTACTCGAAAGTAGAAGGTGGCTAACTCCTATATGTATTAGGATTGGCCGAGTTTGATATGTTTTTCACTCTAGTTATATGCGCTAGAATGAGAGATTGACTAACCCTAAGTATATGTATTAGGATTAGTTGAGTTGATTTGGTTTCTACCCTAGATATATGTGCTAGAGTAAAAGGTTGACTAGACCCTAAATATACGTATTAGGGTTAGTTGGGTTGGTTTGGATGAATTGGATGAACTCTAAGTATATGTGTTAGAGCTCGATCGAATTGGATTTGGCTAAATTCTAAAAAATATGATTTAGAATCTAGTCGGTTTGGATATAATTTTGCCTTAATTATATATGTTAAGGCGATGAGATTGAATGGGTTTTGAGTTTTATTTATGGATTGGATTGGGCTTTGGGTTTTATTTGCGTGTTGGAATGTGTTATCAGTTTTATTTGTGGATCAAATGGGTTTTGAGTTTTATTTGCATGTTGAATAGGTTTTGGGTTTTATTTGTGGACTCGGCTTTGGGACCCGTATGTGGTTGGGTTTTGGGTTTTATTTGTGGACTCGGCTTTGGGACCCGTATGTGGTTGGGATCCGTATGTGGACTGAGTCTTATTTTTATATGGGTAAATTTGAGGCCTTCATATGGGGTGAGCATTATTGAGTTCATTTATTAGTCCTTTTTGAATCGGACTTAGGCTACAAGTTGATTAGGACTCATTTCAATTTTGTCTCGATTCAAAGAAATTCCTATTTCAATATCCCCTTTTATTTTATTTGGCGTCCGAAGAAAATTTTCTAATTTTATCTTGGGATCCGGAGAAATACCGTTATTTTATTTTGATGTGGGATCCGAAGAAATTCCCTTTTTTTTGGAATTATTTGGGATCCGAAAAAGTCTTTTTTTTTCTTTTACTTAGGATCTGAAGGAAATCCACTTTGACTTATCTTGAGGTTCAATGTAATTTGATTTAGGATTCGAAGCGATTCCTTTTTGGCTTAACCTAGGCTCGAAGAAATCATCCGAACCGGTTTTTTCTCTTTTTCTTTTTTTCTCTTTCTTTTCTCTTTCTTTTCGGCCTGAAGTAAGGGGCGTCCGCAGAGTTCCCAAACCGGCTTTCAAAGAAATTTATTTTTTTTTTCTTTCTTTTTTTTCCTCTTTCTTTTCTCTTTCTTTTCAGCCTGAAGTAAGGGGCGTCCGTAGAGTTCCCAAACCAGCTTTCAAATAAATTTATTTATTTTTTTCTTTTTTTTTTTCTCTTTCTTTTCAGCCTGAAGTAAGGGGCGTCCGCAGAGTTCCCAAACCGGCTTTCAAAGAAATTTATTTATTATTTTTCTTTCTTTTTTTTTCTTTCTTTTGAACCTGAGAAATACGTCAAAAAAAAAAAGGGGCGAGGAAGTCGCTCGGAGGAGTTGAGGAAGTCGCTCGGAGTTGTTGAGGAAGTTGATCGGAGGGGATGAGGAAGCGCTATTTCTCCTTTTTTCTTTTTTCTTTTTTTTGCGATGAGAAATATGTAGTGGAGTCTGGGAGGAGGTTTTTTTTTGTGGTGGAATATGGGAGGTTGATTTTTTTTGAGGTGGGATATGGGAGGTTCTATTTTTTGTGGTGGAATATGGGAGGTTGATTTTTTTTGCAGTGGGATATGGGAGGTTATATTTTTTTGTGGTGGAATATAGGAGGTTATATTTTTTTGTGGTGGAATATGGGAGGTTGGTTTTTCAGACTAGGCAAAGAAAAATCTCCCCTTTTTATAATGGGGAGGGGCAGAGAAATATCGTGTGGGGTTTGTTGGGATTTGTTGAGGGGTTGCGAGAAAATGCGGGTTGGTTGAGAAACGACGTACGGGAATGGTTTCGTTGAGGAAAATACGAGGTTGAAATTTGAGGAAATTATTATATTCAAATTTCAAATTTTAAATTTCAAATTTCAGATTTAAATTTTAAAATTGAAAGGATATGTTTAAAATTCAAATTTTAAAATTAAATATTTTCAAATTTCAAAATTGAACGGTTATGTTCAAATTTCAATATGTTGGGAGAGTATGGTTGTATTTAAATTTCAAATGAATATGTTCAAAATTGAATGTTTATGTTCAAATTTGAGGAGGTATATTTGTATTTAAATTTTAAATTTTAAATTTTAAAATTGAGTATGTTCAAATTTCAAAATTGTGAGAATGTGGTTATATTCAAATTTTAAATTTCAAATTTTAAAATTGAACGATTATGTTCAAATTTCAATATGTTGAGGGAGTATGGTTATGTTCAAATTTTAAATTTTAAAATTCAAAATTGAATATGTTCGAATTTTAAAATTGACCGATTATGTTCAAATTTCAATATGTGTTCAAATTTCAAAATGGAACGGTTATGTTCAAATTTGAGAAAGTATGGTTGTGTTTAAATTTTAAATTTCAAATTTTAAAATTGAATATGTTATGTTTAAATTTGAGAAAGTATGTTTGTATTTAAATTTTAAATTTTAAATTTCAAAATTGAATATGTTATATTTAAATTTGAGGAAGTATGTTTGTATTTAAATTTCAAATTTTAAATTTATGTTTAAATTTGAGGAAGTATGGTTGTATTTGAATTTCAAAATTAAACGGTTAACGAACGAGGGAATTTGCTTGGATTCAAAATTCAAAACAAGATATAGGTGAGTTTGGGTAAGTCAGTTGAGAGATATTTTAAAATGTGGTTTAAGATTTGGATAAGTGCGTTTGAGATAATTGACGCATGAGGAATTTCGATTGGATTCAAAATTTAAATTTGAGTATATGTGGCATTTGAGAGATATTTTAAAATTTGGTTGAAAATTTAAAATTCAAAATTCAAAATTTAATTTGAACATAATTTTTGAAATTGAATCTTTAAACAAGAAGTTGACTATAATGTAAGGCCGCTGGGCACACAAAAAATACGATCCGACTTAAAAATCGACGGAGCTTTGATGAGACCCATAAGCTTGTGTTCACAAATGGCCTAAGCTTGTGTTCACAAATGGCCTAAGCTTGTGTTCACAAATGGCCTATTAAAGAATTGAATTTGTTGGACCCAAATTATTAATATGTTAAAAATTTTAGGCTTTTATGGGGCTTATATAGACAAATCAATATTACGGACCAACCATAATCTTTCCCCCTATTTTTTTTATTATAATATTTTTTTTTATGCCAACAAATGCCCCCATCTTTTCGTTGTACGAGGCACGAGTACGATGAAAAGATGCACGTTCAATTGTTTTTCTCTCTTCATTTTTTTCCAAATATTTTTTTTTTTATTTTTTTTTTCGTACGCATTCAATTTGATTTCTCAGTTTAATGACATGGCGGTCAATTGAATATGGCTCACTCAGTTTAGTGACATGGCGGTCGATATGAATATAGGTTGCTCAGTTTAGTGACATGGCGGTCGATATAAATATGAGTTGCTCAGTTTAGTGACATGGTGGTCGATTTGAATATGGGTTGCTCAGTTTAGTGACATGGCGGTCGGTATGGATATGGGTTGCTCAGTTTAGTGACATGGCGGTCGATTTGAATATGGGTTGCTCAGTTTAGTGACATGGCGGTCGATTTGAATATGGGTTGGTCAGTTTAGTGACATGGCGGTCCATTTTAATATAGGTTGCTCTGTTTAGTGACATGGCGGTCGATTTGAATATGGGTTGCTTAGTTTAGTGACATGGCGGTCGATTTGAATATGGGTTGCTCAGTTTAGTGACATGGCGGTACATTTGAATATGGGTTGCTTAGTTTAGTGACATGACGGTCGGTTTGAATATGGGTTGCTCAGTTTAGTGACATGGTGGTCCATTTGAATATGGGTTGCTCAGTTTAGTGACATGACGGTCGATTTGAATATGGGTTGCTCAGTTTAGTGACATGGCGGTCGATTTGAATATGGGTTGCTCAGTTTAGTGACATGGCGGTCGGTTTGAATATGGGTTGCTCAGTTTAGTGACATGGCGGTCGATTTGAATATGGGTTGCTCAGTTTAGTGACATGGCGGTCGGTTTGAATTTGTGTTTACTTTAATGACTTTTCGGTCGTTTGAAATTGGGTTTAGTTTAATGACTTTTCGGTCGTCTGAATTTGTGTTTAGTTTAATGACTTTTCGGTCGTTTGAATTTGGGTTTAGTTTAATGACTTTTCGGTCGTTTGGATTTGGGTTTAGTTTAATGACTTTTCGGTCGTTTGGAATTGGGTTTAGTTTAATGACTTTTCGGTCGTTTGAAATTGGGTTTAGTTTAATGACTTTTCGGTCGTCTGAATTTGTGTTTAGTTTAATGACTTTTCGGTCGTTTGAAATTGGGTTTAGTTTAATGACTTTTCGGTCGTTTGGAATTAGGTTTAGTTTAATGACTTTTCGGTCGTTTGAAATTAGGTTTAGTTTAATGACTTTTCGGTCGTTTGGATTTGGGTTTAGTTTAATGACTTTTCGGTCGTTTGAAATTGAGTTTAGTTTAATAACTTTTCGGTTGTTTGGATTTGGGTTTAGTTTAATGACTTTTCGGTCGTTTGAAATTGAGTTTAGTTTAATAACTTTTCGGTCGTTTGAAATTAGGTTTAGTTTAATGACTTTTCGGTTGTTTGGAATTAGGTTTAGTTTAATGACTTTTCGGTCGTTTGAAATTAGGTTTAGTTTAATGACTTTTCGGTCGTTTGAAATTGAGTTTACTTTAATAACTTTTCGGTCGTTTGGAATTGGGTTTAGTTTAATGACTTTTTGGTCGTTTGGAATTAGGTTTAGTTTAATGACTTTTCGGTCGTTTGAAATTAGGTTTAGTGTAATGACTTTTCGGTCGTTTGAAATTGGGTTTAGTTTAATGACTATTCGGTCGTTTGGAATTAGGTTTAGTTTAATGACTTTTCGGTTGTTTGAAATTAGGTCTAGTTTAATGACTTTTCGGTCGTTTGGAATTAGGTTTAGTTTAATGACTTTTTGGTCGTTTGAAATTAGGTTTAGTTTAATGACTTTTCGGTCGTTTGAATTTGGGTTTAGTTTAATGACTTTTCGGTCGTTTGAACTTGGGTTTAGTTTAATGACTTTTCGGTCTTTTGAATTTGTGTTTGTGAGTCGATTAAGTTGACTCAGCAGATTTATTTGGAGTTAGCTCGGTTTGAACTCTTGATTTGTTTCAGTTCGGGTGGAGCTGGTTTGCTTGATTTGGATCATCCCTGAAGTTCGATTTGAACCTTTGTTAAGGTTGGGTTCAAATTGAATTGGTTTGAACCTTTTGTATTTGATTTGGGCTGAGCCGGTTTAGGCTTTCACTTGATTTGTCCCTTTTGAATTTGATTTGAGTTGAACCGTTATACTTTGGTTCAGAACCCTTTGAGATATGGTTTAGGTCGAACCCTTATGACTTAGTTCGAGACCCTTTGAATTCTATTTGGGTCGGGCCCTTATAGTTCGGCTCAACTTGGATCATAATCTTATGGTTTGGTTCGAGACCCGTTTGAGTTTGATTCTGGTTGAGCCACCTTGGGGTTCTGTTCAACTTAGAATCCCTTTGCATTTTGTTTGGATTGAACTCTTGTGATTTGATTCGAAATCCGTTTGAGTTTGATTTGAATCGCCATCTTTGCGGCTTGGTTTAGGATTCTTTGATTTTGATTTGGGGTCAAGCTGGTTCATGGCCTGGTTCAAGTTGCATATAGTTTCGTCCAGATTCGATTTAGGTTGAATCGGCTTATGGTTTGATCCGGCTTGGCTTGATCCTCCTGCGGTTCAGTTCAGGTTGAACCAATTTGTAGTTCAAGTTGAATTCTTTATGGTTCGGTTTAAGTCGAACCGGCTTGTGGTTTGGTTTGGCTCGAACCTCATGCAGTTCAGTTTAAGTTGAATCAGCCTAGGTTCAAGGTGTATCCTTCATGGCTCGGTTTAAGTTGAGCTAGCTTGTAATTTGGTTCGACTTGGCTCGGTCCTCCTGTGATTCCGTTCAAGTTGAGCCTACTTGTAATTTCTTTCGGCTTAGCTTGGGCCTCATGTGGTTCTGTTTGGGTTGAACCGATAAATTGAATTCTTTATGGTTTGGTTTAAGCCGAGCCGGCCTGTGGTTTGATTTGGTTCGAATCACCCTCTTTGCGGTTTGGCTCAAAACCCTTTGACTTTGATTTGGGGTCGAGCTGGTGCATGGTCCAGTTCATATGATTCCACCTAAATTCGATTTGGGCCGAACTGGCTTATAATTTGGGGGCATTTTGGGTTGAACCTCATGGGGGGGCATTTGTTTTTTTTTTTTTTCTCTTTTTTTTTTGTATTGAAATATATGAGTTTATTTTGTCTCGGGAAGCAATCGACATTGTTGCGTATAACCGACCCTAGGGTGAATTAGAATTCCGTCGTAGACAAAAATATGTTTGAAAGAAAAATATTTTTGAGTTTAAAAAAATATGGGTTTATTTTGAAAAATATGGGTTTGTTTTGAAAGAAAAATATGTTTTTGGTGGCAATCGGGCGCCCATATGGGTTTTCACCCGATGCCTTCCCCTAACTTTTGCCTGTGAGGTCGAATTGTGTATTCTCACAGCGGGGATCCCATTTTTGCCTGTGGGGTTATACCACAGCTAGGATTTTTTCTTTTTTCTTTTTTTTTTTTTTTTCTTTTTTTTTTTTTTTTTCTTTTGGTTATACCACACCATAATAAAACGAGTGTCATAAACACCTGCGACACTCGTTGCTCCAAAAAGTATAAGTGCCGATACACGTGCAGTACATTGGGTTAGTCGTCAACTCATAATATTGTTCAAACCAAAACTACTGTACTCATAAGTAACATAACTGTAAACCAAACGTCAATAACGAAGAAAAGGCAAAGCTCGGTATGTTCCAACCGACGACATCCTAATTTTTGGATAAAGGTACCCACCTCAGAAAGCGTCAATCGAAACACCAGAAATCGTCCCACGCCTTCACACGACTCACGGACCTAAAAAGTCCCACAAAGCAACAAGAAGACTAAACCTGTAGTAACCGTAATTTTTAAAATTCAAAATTTAAGTTTAAATAATTTTCTGGAATATTTAAATAGCAAAAATAGGCAATTAGTGGGTCAATAGTGGCCCAGAAATGTCGACTTTTGATTGGGGTCTGATCTGAAAAATCTGAGATCACCATTGCGATCGTCTCGTCGAAACATAGAAGTTTCATATTCATATGTTTTCGATCCGACGGCCGGATCTTCCAGAAATCAGAAATCAAAAACGGGCCCCGCGACTTAAGTGTGAATAGTAACTCGCGATTTTCGACCCTTCGCGAGTGACAGTTGGCCGAACCACTGTCTAAAACCCTGACATAGGGGTATGAGTAGTGGATCCTAACTAATTTCAACGTTTTGAGCGCAATGGCACTGACGGATTTCGTGTTTGGCGACTCGGGTGCATCGGAGTGCGTGCAATATACCGCAAATCGTCGAATTAAATGGCCCGAGATTTTATCCGAGCATCAAACGAACCAAACAAATACGCTACCTGACAGGTCTCGACGAGCCGGACGTCGTGGCAAAGTCCATTTCGCATTTCGTCGAGCGGATTTTCTCGAAGTACGTAAAAAGCACCGAATTATTATTTTTCTTCAAATAACTTAATGGTGCTTGGGCCAAAGCCTTTGGGAACTTGTTCATTGGGCTTCTGCCAACTCGTGAAGCCCACGAAGGCTGGTATGCAGAGCTCGGAGCTTGAGGTTGTGTGTGAAAGGGTTTGGTGCAAGGAATTTTGCATTTAATGCCAAGTGGCTCTTGGGTTCCTTTTGGGTGTAACACGAGGGGTCTCTGGGTGTAATACGAAGCATCAGCCTCCTCTGCAATCTCCACTTAATGCCTGGGTTATTGGGGAGGCCAAAGGACACAAGTCCTTTAAGAGAAAATCTGAGAAGAAGTGAGAGGAAGCAAGAGCAAACTCCAACATTGGTTTCACTGAACTCTGGTGATTCCTCAAGCCTTCTTGATTCCCTGCTCACCTCCAGACCAAGCCCGAGTGGAGAGCAGCCAAGAACTTCACCCCTTAGAGAGTGAATCCGAGAGAGAGTGAAGAAGTTGGAACCAAACTTCATCCGAGTGGTCTAGGTGGTTCCCGTGGTGATCTCTTGTGTCTGAGGATTACGTTGGTGCTAGCCGTGGCCGCGCGAAGAGGGAGGAAGATAACCGGCTTCATCCCATCTTCATCGACTCCGGCGAAGGTAAGGAACCTAAACCAAAGGCTTCTAGCCCCCGGGACCCATTGCAGTAGACTTCCCATATCCTAATAAGGCTCCCTGCACAAGCCCGAGCTTCCATGCATACGGGTTGGCCGGCGGGAAACAACTCTCGCCGAAAACCTAGAACTGCTCCGCCTCGAGAGAACTCTGCAACCGGTTGGCCAAAATGGCTCAAACTCGGGGTGCTTGGACTGTAGGGCATGTAGTTTAAATCTGCAAAATTTGGGCATTTATGGTGGGGTATTTTGGAAGAAATCGGATGCCCTAGTTTTTCCGATTTTGTGTTGAGGCCGAGCTTAGTGCTCCGGCGCCGGCAGGCTTCTCCGGCGCCGGCCACCTACCCAGAATTGTTGCTGAGACCTTGAGGAGCGCCCCCATGCATTTGCATGGCACCCATGCAGCACCGAATTGGTGCGGCCATGGTTGAACCCGAGAAGAGACCAAGCATGGCCGCCGGCGCTCCGGCCACCTCCGGCCGGGCTTGGGTGGTCGGGAAATTTCCTGTGGTCCCATAGACCACTTCCATCCAAGTTGGAGAACTCCAAAGTGCCTCTGTTGGAATTCGCCATTAGAGGCCATTAAGCTCAAAAGTGGAGCTTGCTCCGCCGCGCCGCCGCCGTGTCTCGTTGCCGGCCAAGGGTTTGGGAAGCTTCAGTGAAGCAAATGGCACCTGCTGGTGTAAAATATTGAGGTCCAGGAGCTCTAGTGGAGTGGTCACCATTTTCGAGGTTTGAAGCTTGTCTTCAACCTCGGGCACCGGCAATCCGAGAGTGCAAAGGCTAAACCAAAATGCTGGGATTAATGCCTGAGCTTTGTAGAGCAATTCCATCCAAGTTTCATAGGTTTTGGTTCAGTATTTGCTGAGAACCAGGTTTGGGTTGGTGTTGGGTGGTTGTGAGTGTAGTGTGCATGTTAGGTGTTTGTGGAAATACCACAATGAAGAAAAAGTGAGAATTTGGCTTCGAGCTGAATATAAAAAATGCTCCAGTATGTCCCCTGAGCTTGATGCTCACTTCAGACCAAGTGGGTTCTGTGTGGACAAGTGGTTAGAGCATTGTGGACTTGAAAGAATGCGAGTTTTTGGATCTACTTGATCCAGCAGAGTTGGGCTGCAAGTAGCACAAGCCCTGGGATCCTGGGATTGCCCAGAGAAACTTTGATATACAAAGTTTTGATGAATGAGGTACAGATGCAAAGTTAAGTCATAATCAAGCCTTAATGTAATAATTCCTTAAAAACTGTAGTAGGGGCTGTTTGAAAAATTGTAACGGTGTACTCCTGGCTATTTTGGGGTCACTGAACGCGATGCTCGCGTTTGTTTTGGGTTTTGGTGAGCCGAAGAAGCGAAAATGCATTTCGGCTAGGTTAGAGGAGTAATTCATGGCCCGAAGTTTTCCTCGGGCATCGTTCTGCCACAAATGGGTGAGCACGGCGTTCAGTAAGTTGAATGTCACCTGCTGGAGGTGACGGCTCGTAAAAATGATTTACCGTTTGAGAGAACGAGCCAAAACAGTGGTTATTTAGTGTATAAAGCCCAGTCTGAGTGAACCCAGGGGCCCTGCTGCAATTGTTACACCCTGGAAAGGTTAGATAAATGTTCTAAAGTAATGTTGGCCTATTATTGGAGTTCCCTGGGGTTTCTGAAAAGCTAAATTGCTTTATGTAGCACAAATCGACGAACTGGTCGGTTCGCGCTAGTTGCGCCTTGAGCATTGATAGACCCTGAGTTGTCATCTGGTATTATTGTAGGGCCCAGTCGTCAGGAGCCAGCAGTGATCCGTCTTGTGGTTATCGCGATCGTCTACCTTCTGGTGGAGTCGTTATTCCCCCTATATACAGGTGAGTTATCTTCGGTCCGCGTTTTATCAGGTCGGCCCTATTGGGTGCCGTGGTAGGTTGGACCCCTGTTCTTGGTGTAACCCTGAACCTATGCTTTAGCCTTACTATATGCTTTCATTCCAGCATTCAGTTATTTCAGCTATATTGCCTGATTATACATATGAGCCTTTCGTGATACTCTATTCTTCACTGCATGTTTAGAATAGGAGTTATAGTCTCAGTACTTGGCATGAATTGCATCAGTATCGATATCCTAGTGGGGATTTCCTCGGCTTCTCGCCGTCTGTCCGGTCTACCGACCGTGGACTGAGATTTAGCAGTATGATTGCTATTGAGTTTATACCTGTTCTTATTACTTGCTTATCTACCAGCAGTTGCTTGATTACCCTACTGAGATATATCATGCTTATATTCCAGCAGTTGCTTGTTTACCATATTGAGATATATCATGCTTACATTTCAGCAGTTGCTTGTCATATCGTGCTTACATTCCAGTAGTTACTTGTGTATCATGTGGAGTTATATTATGATTCCTTCAGCAGTTGTTATGCATTTTCTGGACACATGCCATGCTTGATTGGTCACTAGCATAGTTCTATACCTGTCTCTATTCTTCACTGCATATTTAGAATAGGAGATACTACTTCAGCATGTGGCATGTTATACTAGTATCCCAGTGGGGATTTTCCTCGGCTTCTTGCCGTCTATGTGGTCAGTGGACCATGGTTTGAGCATCAGCATTATGATCGTCGTCGAGCCAAGCTTTTCGTCACGTACACCGGCGGTTTGGCCACCGTCACGGTGTTCTTTACCGGTAGAGAGGTCTGATCGACCCGTGAGCCTAGTGGGGTTATGATAGCTTGATTGGGTGTCCAAAAGTGGTTGTTGCCTGAGGCCCCAGTGACCAAAAGTGGTTGTTGCCTGAGTTCATATGCTCCATGGCAAATTTAGCCTGAGGCCCTTGTGGCCAAAAGTGGCAGGGATTGGGTATATTTGTGATGATTACTTTTGATGCATTATCCTTGTTTATCATTTACTGCTTGCCAGATTATCAGTGATAGCATGAGTGTTTCCTGCTTATCAGTACAGTATATTCATTCCTGCTTGTCAGTTATAGCATGATCATTCATTCCTACTTGTAGTCTTATCAGTGATAGCATGATCAGCTCTATATATGATTACACTGCTCAGTTGATTAATCCATGATTGATGATACTCTGCTGAGATTATATACCTGTTTTCTATCTTTCAGCTTATCCTACTCTTGCTATCCGCTTATTATTGTACCCAGTAGGTACGGCTTGCTATTTCCCGGCCCGTCGTGCCCACTGGGATACACTCCGGTGTGTCTCACACCCTCGGGTGACTGTTTTTCAGGTCGAGCGGGTGCTGGGATGTCGGGACGAGTTGGTGAGGTTCCAAGTTAGCAATCGACCCTGGACAGCCGTTTATGGTTTAGCAAGTTATCAAAATTGTAAATAATTGTTTAAATGTTGTAACATCTTTTAGTAGTACGTAGTTTAGACTACTCTGATGTTGTTGTGAAAGCTAGCCGTGCATATATAGAAAAGGCTCAATTCCATAGGGTGTTGGGACTCTTCTATATATGTGGCGGTCTGTCATTGCCCTGGCTTGGTTTTGAAACTATGATATAAAAAAAAAAATTTAGACCCACTTTTGAATCTCGGGGCGTGACAAAACCTTACTCTGTGAAAATAGTGGACCCGACCTCTGTCCGGAAAAAGACAAACGACACCAAAAACACAACCTGACGCGGTGCAAACAACAACGCAGCACGGGCAGCCCCGTGTGGGCACGGGCGGCGCGACGCATGCAACAACCCAGCCGGGCACCTCCCCCAAGCGGTGCAAGCGGCGCAGCGCAGGCAACAGCCCCGTGCGGGCACCTCCCCCACGCGATCGTGCGCGGCGCAAGCAGCAGCCCCGCGCGGGCAGTTCCCTCGCCCGGGCGTGCGCGGCGCAAGCAGCAGCCCCGCATGGGCACCTCCCACGCGCAGGCGTGCAAACAGCGCGGCATGGTCCTTCAGCGACGCGTGGGTAGTGCGCGCCGTGTCCACGTGGCGGCAGCGAGGCGGCGACGCGGTAGCGGTGCGGCGGCGGCTAGAGCATCCTAGTGTCGCACGGCAACAAGGCGCAAAAGACAAAAACCCTAACGGCTAAGAACACGCAAAACGACAACAACGAAAAAAAGAGATTATGTCGCTAACCTTGCTCTAACAGAGAAGACGACCCGATCTCGTTCCTCGCAGGTAGTGAGAATCCAGATCCGCTCCCCGTTGGCGGTGATGTTTCCGTTCCCGGCCTCCGGCACGTTGATCGAAGAAGATGGAGGAACCGATCTACATTTTCTCTCTTTTCTTTCTCCTCTCCCCAAACTAGGGTTAGCGATTCTTGATAAAAGATTAATTAAATAAAAACTTAATATTTCCCTTGTACGTAAGAGAACTCAAAATCGGTATATAAAGAAGGGTTCCGATCTTCTCGAAAAGTGTGCCGATTATCGAAATGCCTCGCAATGGCTAGCACGGATCCCGATGCACACTACGGACGCCGAGACTGTCCGAACTCACTTTTTTGGATCCGAAAACAAGAAAACCCCAATCCGAGAGATCCGTAAGTCGAATTTTAGATCCGATCGCTTTGTCACTCTCCATTTTCCGAGCTCTATCACAGAAAAAGACTCGCAAGCACAGAAGTTCTACCCTAAAAAGTCGATAATTTAATCTCCTAACAACTAACTTTATTCAAAAGGAATTAAAAAAAAGGCAAGAGAGGTTGTGATACTACAGCGTGCTTCCCCGCGCGGGCCTGCGCCCCTCGGTCGCCACGACTAGTGGGGCGCCGCCACGTGGCGCCCCCCATGTGCCCCTGCGCCTCGCGCCGTGCGTCAATGCGCGCTTGCTGCGCCTCGCACCGCGCGCCTTAGCCTCGGGATCCGCGCATCGCATCGGGATCAGTGCCACCTCAGGATCCGCGCCACTTTGGCATCCGTGCACCTCGGGATTCGTGCATATCCACTCTCTTGCCTTTTTTAGGATGTGACTGGGTTCACGCCAACGAGTGCATACCCTCCACTCTCCACGGGAAGTTCTTCCGGTGGTTGGGCGATAAAGTGGAGGAGATCGCGGCCAAAGGAAGGCCGCAGCTTGCGGATGTGAGCATGGGATCAATCAACCATGTTAGTTGGGTTGATGAAGATCCAGATCATATCTCATTCGTCCGGGTGACCGAGGAGAAGTGCAGGTTAAATTTCTCGGAGACGCAAGCCATTTGGCTGTAAGTAATGAGTTGCCATAGTGGATCAAGTGGCACATCCACAGTCAATAGCCGAGGCCCCAACGGAGCCTCGGGAGCAGAAACCGACCCAAGTGGCCGGCGAAGAACATGCTTCGGCTACTTCACCAATAGCCGAAGATTCGGTCGAGAAAGAGAGTCGAAGAGGAAATGAAAAGGCCATATGACAATAGGGTACAAAAAGAATGATCAGAGATCCCGAGACGTACGCCGGTCAATAATGAAATTTCGGTAATCACCCGAATGGTACATCAGGCGATTGCTGAGGGGGCATTGTTGAGACCAAAAATTTTCACCACCTAAGAAAGCGACACGTGACGTATACCATCGGCTAAAGGCATCAGCCGATAGGAGAAGTGACCAACAAGGGGGGTCGTCTTATCCAAGACCGACCTCGGCCGAAGGCAAATATCAAACCGCCTCAATCGGACAACGAAAAAGGCGAAGTCAGGGTCAACTCTCGGCTGCCAAAACCGTAGAAGGAAAGACCCTATAAGGAAAAAGTACGGGATTTGGGCGAGAATCTCATAACTGACTCCGGAACGGCAAGCGGCGCCCAGTATTGTGTTGGGTTATATGTAATAATGGATCTAAATAGGGGAAAAAACACCTAGAGGGGGGTGAATAGGTGTAAACAATAAACACTCAAAAAATCATTGCGCAATAAAACCCAATGCGGAAAAATAAATGAACACGCAAGATTTTTACGTGAAAAAACTCCAAACCGGAGTAAAAAACCACGGGACCGATAACACGGTGAAATCCACTAGAATTGAAACACGTACAAGGTGATTTAACGTACTCACAGACGACTCAACCTTTTACCATACGCTCCTAGTTGATCTTCTCCGCTCGTTCCGCAACGCGTCTCGAATCCACGATCTGCGTCCAACGCCGAATCCACGGCGTCCAACGTCGAGTCCACGACGTCCGACCGAATCCACGGTCTTCACCTAGTAGCACGCTTCGAATCCACGAACGTACCTCGCTCCGAATCCACGAGAGCAGTTGAACCTTGAATCCACAAGGACACGCGAGTCCACGCGCCGATTTTGGGGAAATCGTTGTTTTTGGGTGGTGATGATCCGCCGAATACTTAGATTAGAAATAGATCGGAAATACCATCTAAGTATTCATTAGTTTGATTCAACTCAAGATGTGAGTATGAAAACCTAGAATCAAACTAATCAATATAGATGAAGAAACATAGAGTAATATCTAATGATTTCCTTTCTTCTCTATAAGTGGATCTAGGGCCGTATAAGATGATATTTGATTATGACGGCTATTTTTCTTAACCCTAGAAAAAGAAACATAGGGTCTATTTATAGGTTAGAAACCCTAGGAAGGAGATAAGAATCAAAAACCTACCATTTCTGGAAATTTTACGGACGGCGATCCGGATCGGATTTCGGCGATCCGGATTGCGGTAGCAAGAAAGACGCTTTCCAGAAAAACAATAGTTCGGGATCCGGATCGAAATGGCTGATCCGAATCGTTCATACAGTTTCACCAAACATCAACGTTCGGGATCCGGATTGCAAATCCTGATCCGGATCGTGCAAGTAAAAAGGTAAAACTAGTGTTCGGGATCCGGATCATGAGATGCTGCGATCCGGATTGAACCAGTGTATGAACGAACACCCTTCGGGATCCGGATTGGAATGTCTGATCCGGATCCTGAACATGTCCCATGTCCAGTTTTTGATTTTTATGCAATGAAAAATTCTTCCAGGTATTTCTACACTACAAGAAGTATTCGGATCACCAAAAATCTTTAGTTAAACATACCTGATCCTTTTGAATTCTTCTTTCTTGAGATTGAGTTAAATGATCCAACCTTCTTCACCTTCAATCTTCAAGACTTGAACCTTTCACGAAATTACGCCAACTCAAATTCCGTAATAATCTCCCCCTTTGGCGGTTTCGTGACAAAACACAAATCCACTAAAGAAAATTCAAAAAGATATTTTTGTTGCTATCACCATACAACAAAAATTTACAATGGAGATCCAAACATTTTAAAAACATGAGATAAACTCCTAAAACAGACTCTAGACTTAGACATCTGTACTCTCTGCACACAGAAATCATTCTTGACAAAAAGAATCGTTAGATACCTCAAGAATTGAAACATACAAAATCAAGTACAGAGATAGAGTTTATCTGATCATCATGACATTTGAGAATTCAGATATGTAAGAGAATCATAGTCAAAAACCAACATATCTTCTATGCATTCAAAAACCAAATGTCACAAAGTGTTAGTCCAACATCAACTTGTTAGTCATATTACATGCCCAAATAGTTAGTCGAATAGTTAGTAGGAACATGCAACAAATCACAAGATAAAAAAAAACAAAGTTGAAGTTGAAGCGATACTTACCTTGATGTTCACACATTCACACAGTTTTCACATCATCATTGTTCAAGTTCTCTCTAAACTCTCTCCCCCTTTTTGTCACAAACTAAGCCAAAATTATAAAAATTTAAGGAGAGTTAAAAATTTCAGGAGAGTCAAAATCAAGAAAAATCTGAGAACTAAAACTAAAGCAAAGTAAAAACAGAACATTAAAACCTAAAAACTGAAATCCTGCACAAAAAGATTAGAAAGAAAGTTAAGTCAGTCTGAATCAGAACTAGTGGGATTGGTACAATCCAACTTCTTCAAAATTGCTTGAAGCATTTTTGACATTGTGGAGCACTTTCTTTTCATCTTATGTTGCTCAGAGATAATCTGTTGGAGATGTGTAGACACACTGTCTTGTTCATCAGACAATCTTCGCTGTTCTTGTCGAATTGAGGACCATACATTCGCTTTTGCTGTGTGTCTCCAGGACGTTGAAGGATGTAGTATAGATCCAGACGGTGCATCTTGACCTTCAGTCCATGGAGATTCTCTAGGGAGAGAGCGAGCTCTGGCGAGGGGTCTATCAATCTGAATTCCAGTTCCCCTCGACTTCTTTCGCCTAGTGTACTGCTTGGTTGTTGAGGAAGATTTCATCAGCTTCTTGTTCTTCAAATACAACCTATCTTCTTTGTCAACAGCCTGTTGTGCTTGTTTACAAATCTCTTCCCAGTCTTCTTCATCTGATTCTGAATTATTTTGACAAACTTTCCTTGTCTCTCCTTGATTTGGGTCATCTTGTTCTCTTTTTATAGAAGATGCACTAGGTCCAACCATTGCTACTGGTTTCTTGAGAAAAGAAATCCTGTGAGCAATAACTCAAGAACACATGAAAAATTGTTAATTTTCAAAAATTTGAAAAAAATTGTACCCAAACAATCATAATCATGTAGAGAGACTAAGAATCAAATTAGTTTTGCAAAAGGAATTTTAAAACTAGATCAATTGCATGATTTTGGAAAATTCCCATTATATGCCCTAAAACCGAAATTTTTGAAATCGAAGCCCAAAAATTCGTTAATCAGGAGAATACCTAGCATATAATCAAAACTAATCTACCCAGAGTTCTTATTTCAAAAGAAATTTGACCAAAAATCATTCACAAACGAAAAAGATAGAAAAATCTCATCACGTTTTGAAGAAAATAGAGAAAACCTGTGAAAAACGAGATTTTGATCAATAAAACTTACTTGGATTCGAAGAACTTGAGTTAGGAAAGCTCCAAGGTGCAAGAATTCTAGAGAGAGAGGCTCTAGAGACTTGAGAACAAAAGATTAAGGTAAAAGAAATCAAAACCCTCTTGTTCTATTAAAAACCCTAGCCGTGATCCGGATTGGATCGAGATTTCGATCCGGATCGGCTAGCCGCAGGAAGAAGCCTGCGTTCAGGATCCGGATCACTTAACCCGATCCGGATCAGCTGCAACTTTTTCTTCAGAAAAATTTAGAAAAAATCCATAAAATCCAGAAAAAGTATGTAAGCATTTTAGCACATCAACTTTAAACAAAAATCATCGTTTCATGTCAAGAGAAATAAATTATGTTAAATCTATCAATAACATTCAAATAATGACAAGACAATTTATAGAAATTAAAACTTTTAAAGTTGATCAAGTTCAAACACATCCATCATGATCTTATGAGTACGGCGTTTATCAAATCATTAAAATGGTAAAGAAAATGAATTACCAAGATCAATAGATGTTTGAAATCCCAAATAAATTATATAATGTATCTAGTCAATCTGTTGAAGAGAGTGGCTCTTTGAGCATCTTTCATTAAAAAACCCACCTTATACCAACCTTGAAATTTGACGGAGTCAAGTATTTCAATCATGCATTTTATTTAATCAAAAATTACAAACCCATGCTTGGTATACATGTGGTAGCTGCACACAGTACTCGGACGACCGAGGTGGTAGCTCTTTCCTCCATGTGGTGGTAGTTTTCACACTCCTCATTGGGATGTAACTCTTTCCACATCTTTTGAGCATTTTACTTTTCTTTGACTCCCCCTCAATTGGCTATCAATTAATTTAAGATATAAAGTATTCAACCAAGGATTGATCTCGAATTCATACTCAACTAAATAGTCAAATAAGATAAAAACAATACCAAGAGATCATTGAGAGAGAAACTTACTTTGATCAATTAAAAATGGTTTAATTTAAATAAATGATCAATGCATCAACTGAATTATTATGATATCCAAAGCATAATAAATTTCTAATTATATGAAAGGATGCAAGTAAAGTCAATAATACACATGCTCAATTAATGTACTATGTATAAACATAGATAAAGAACAAAAACACAAAAATAAAACCTAACCTAAGCAAAAGTTTCAAAAAGAAGTTTATTTCAAGGAAAGCATTCCAATTGCTTTACGCAAATGAATAAAACGTTTTTGATCAAAAGGTTTTGTTAAAATGTCAGCTAATTGATCTTCAGTTGAAATATATGAAAGTTGAAGAGTATTTGATTCAACTAGCTCTCTAAGAAAATGATATCTAAGTTCAATGTGTTTTGTTCTAAAGTGCAACACAGGGTTTTTGGAAATGTTTATAGCACTAGTGTTGTCACAAAGAATTGTTACCGAAGTTGCTGAAATCCGGAAGTCGCTCAACACACTTTTCATCCAAATGAGTTGGGTTGAACAACTACCCACTGAAATGTATTCCGCTTCGGCAGTCGAGAGTGCTATGCAATTCTGCTTTTTACTGTGCCATGCAACAAGGCAATGGCCAAGATAGAAGCATGCACCACTCGTGCTTTTCCGATCATCCACTGATCCTGCCCAATCGGCATCTGAGTATCCAACAATATCCAAACTAGTTCCCATAGGATACCAAATTCCGAAATTAATTGATCCTTTGATGTACCGGATGATCCTTTTCACCGCTTTCAGGTGAACCTCCTTTGGTGCTGATTGATATCTCGCGCAAATCCCAACACTAAAGGATATATCCGGGCGACTAGCCGTGAGGTAAAGTAGACTTCCAATCATACTTCTATACAGTTTCTCGTCTACACCCTCACCATGTGATTCATTTCCAAGTCCCTTGTGGCTAGTTCCCATTGGAGTTGGAAAAAACTTTACAATTTTCTAGATCAAACTTTTTGACCAACTCCAGTGCATACTTGGATTGACTCAAGTGAATACCTTCATCATTTTGTTTAATTTGCAATCCAAGGAAATAAGACAATTCGCCCATCATGGACATCTCAAATTCGCTTTCCATGGTCTCCGCGAATTTAGAAGCATCATTATCTTTTGTTGCACCAAATACAATGTCATCGACATAGATTTGTGCTACAATGAAATTATTTTGATAATGCTTCACAAAGAGAGTCCTGTCAGCTCCCCCTCGAGTATAGCCCTTCTCCAAAAGGTGCTTTGTTAACCTTTCGTACCATGCTCGCGGTGCTTGTTTCAGACCGTAAAGAGCCTTTTTCAAACGAAAAACATGGTTAGGTTGTTTATGATCTACAAAACCTTTCGGTTGAGCCACATAAACTTCCTCATTTAAAAATCCATTTAGAAACGCGCTCTTAACGTCCATTTGAAATAATTTGATTTTAAAATGACAAGCAATAGCAAATAGTATACGAATGGACTCGAGTCTAGCTACAGGGGCGAAAGTTTCGTCAAAGTCTATACCTTCTACTTGAGAGTAGCCTTGAGCAACTAATCGTGCCTTGTTCCTGATGATAGTACCATCCTCATTTTTCTTGTTCTTGAAAATCCATTTGGTACCTATCACATTATGTTGCTTTGGAGGCTTCGTTAATTCCCAGACTTTGTTTCGCTCAAATTGATGGAGCTCTTCCTGCATTGCTTCAATCCAGTAGTCATCCTGAAGAGCTTCATCTATGTTCTTTGGTTCGATTAAAGATATGTAGCAAGCGAATCCACAAACCAACTGCCTCCGAGTTCTAACTTCTTCTTGTGGGTCTCCAATGATATTTGATTCAGGATGATCCTTGGAGATGCGTAAAGTTTGAGGTAACGGAGTACTCCGAGGTACATGAGACGATTCCTGCACATCAGATAAACTTGAAGAACCATTAGATGCATCATTAATATTGGAAGTATTATCATGAGAAGATGCAATGGCAGGTGTATCATCATCTAGAGAGATATCGAGGGAAGATTTTTCAGATGCAAAGTGAAAAGCTTCATCTACTTTAACATTTATCGATTCTACGATCGTCTTAGATTCTAAGTTAAATACCCGATATGCTCTACTATTTGTAGAATACCCCAAGAAAATCCCTTCGTCACTTCGAGAGTCAAACTTTCTAAGATTTTCACGGTCACGTAAAATATAACACCGACTCCCGAAGATGCGAAAATATTTGATGTTGGGTTTTCTACCACACCATAGTTCATATGGTGTATTTAACGTTCCCGGGCGCAAATAAACTCGATTAATTACATAGATTGCAGTGTTCACAGCTTCAGCCCAAAAATGTAGCGGTAAATTCCGGCTGTGAAGCATAACACGTGCCATCTCTTGAACAACCCTGTTTTTGCGCTCGACAACACCATTCTGTTGAGGTGTATAGGGTGCTGAGAATTCATGCTTAATACCGTTTGAAGTGCAAAAGTCAATGAATTTAGAGTTAACGAATTCTCCACCTCTATCACTTCTAACACGAATGATCTTTTCATTCTTTTCAATCATAATACGATGGCAAATCTCGTGAAAAGAATCAAAAGTATCAGCTTTCTCTTTTAAAAATGCTACCCAAGAATATCTAGAGAAATCATCAACCAATAAGAAAATATACCATTTACCTCCGAAAGATGGTTGACGAGTTGGCCCCATTAAATCCATGTGTAAAAGTTCCAAAGGCCGTTTTGTACCAACGTGGTTCAAGTTCTTGTGTGCAGTCCTGGACTGTTTTCCCTTTTGACAACCGCCGCACACAATGTTTTGTTCAAATGAAAGTTTAGGAACCCCCTTGACCACATCTTTGTTTGAAATTCTAGCAAGTTCCTTAAAATTTATGTGACCTAGCCTTTCATGCCAAAGTGTTTCATTATTCAAAGAGGCTAAGTTACAATTTTCAGAAGTTTTACTAGGAACAATATAACAATTGTTTTCAGATCTAACCCCCTTTAAAAAGAATACATGGTCCTTATCAGTTACAACACATTCAACAGATGAAAAGTTAACTGAAAAACCATTGTCGCAAAGTTGACTTATGCTAATGAGGTTAGTCTTAAGGCCTTCTACATATAACACATTATTTAGAATCGGGCCATCTGGAATAGCTACTGTTCCTTTTCCAACAATTTTGGAAGACCGACCGTCTCCGAAAACAACGAGTCCTCCGGAGATTTTCTCAAAGTTTTGAAAACTATTTTTGTCACCGGTCATGTGACGGGAACACCCGCTATCCAGATACCAATACGAACTATCATATGCATGCAAGGAAACATTGGTAACAAGACAAGGGTAAATTTCACCTTTGCGCACCCAAACCTTTTTGGAATGCGTCGGTAATGGTCGTGAGGTTATTCTCCTAGGTGAAGGCGTCTTGTCAGATCGATTGCTGCTTCTTGATGATGTCGTCTTGCGCGGTGAACTACCAAGGCTCTTTTCATTTGAAAAGTTTTGCTTTGATTTCCGGGGAGGCGCCTTTTTGGTAGTCGTTGCAAGAAGTGCTTGAGTTGAGCATTTGGCTCCCATCTTGCAATTTCTCCTTATGTGCCCTAAAATACCACAATGAAAACATACCTTAGTACTTGACGATCCCGAGTAGGATGAAGTAGGCTTGTTGTCGTTGCTTGTCGTTAGTTCCGGTGTCGGAGGAGGAGATACCGACTGGGGCACGAAAACTGTCCCAACCGAACTAAAATCGTCTTTAGTTCGATTATATCCGAGGCCGAACTTGTTTGATTGACCAAGACCAAGAAGCTTATCCAACTTACTCCTTCCTGATGAAAAACGCTGCAAGTCATCCTTGAGTTGGAAAATGGTCTTTGTCATTTCCAGGTTATCCTGTCGAGCCTCGTTGTAGAGCTTTGAGAAGTGATCCGCTTTATCCACCAGTTTTGTATGTTCCTTCTCAAAAGCTCATTGGACTCTTGAAGGGAAACATTTACTTTTATCAGATTTTCCCTTTCCACTTCAAGAGCGTTTGAGAGAGAAGTTGCCCTTTTTGCTTCTTCTTCGAGATCATGCAATCTCCCTCTCAAACTCTTGTTTTGCTTAGCCACTTTCTTTGAATCCCTCAAAAGTCTGTGGTAGGCTAGAGCAAAATCTTCACCTTCCGAATTATTCGATTCGTTGTCCGTTGCAGTCTTTTCAACAGTGGAGTTGGACAATGACTCGGATGTACTTGCCATTAAGCACATGAATGGTGAAGATGTGGACGCGTGGAATGCCGTGGTGCTCTTTTCTTCATCACTTGAAGACGACTCATTTGACGTTGAGTTGTCATCCCAAGTGACGACTTGCATCGCCTTCTTCTTTGCCGGATACTTGTTGGGACACTCCGTTGCAATATGGCCGTAGCCTCGACATTTGAAACATTGTAGTTGTCCCTCTGAACTTTTCTTATCCTTTGAGAAGTTCTCTTGCTTTCTTGACTTGTAACTTGAAGTACCCTTGCCTTTCTTCGACTTTCCGAATGATAGAGATTTACTTGAATTACCCATTCGAAAGTTGCGGCGAAACTTCCTTGTCAAGAGAGCGAGTTGCTTCTCAAAGTTCTCCATAGAAAGGTTCTCGTCATCGTCTGAGGAGGATGTATCCGCGTCTTCTTCCTTAGTTGTTTTCAACGCATAACCTGAAGACTTAGAAGAGGATGCTTTTCCAGAAGAATTGTTAGTAGAAAATGTCATTTCATATGTTTGTAATGAACCAACTAATTCTTCTACACGTATTTCGTCCGGGTGTTTAATAGTTTCAATGGCTGTAACCTTTGGGCGAAATCGTTCAGGAAGAGTTCTTAAGATCTTTCTTACAACTTTAAATTCTGGAATCTTCTCTCCCAGGTTAGCACATGAGTTTACGATGTCTTGCAATCGTGTATAGTAGTCCGTGAAAGATTCATTTTCTGCCATGAAAATAGAGTCAAATCTGCTCGTAAGCATTTGCAGCTTTTGAATCTTCATGAGGTTAGTTCCCTCATGTGTAACCTGAAGAACATCCCAGATTTCTTTCGCAGTCTCACATGCCGAGACGCGAGAGAATTCAGTTTGAGATAAGGCATTAAAAATAGCATTAATTCCCTTGCCATTGTAAGAAGATGAATCTAACTCTTCCTTGGTCCATTTCGACCTAGGTTTGATGGTGCGAACATCACCAATAAATTCAGTTGGATTAGACCATCCTAATTCAATTGATTGCCACACCCGTTCGTCGATGGAAATTAAAAAGGCTTTCATCCGTACTTTCCAGTACGCATAATTTGTTCCATCGAAGAACGGGGGTCTGTTGATGTTTCCACCTTCAACCATTGTTTACAACCCTATTCCCGCTCTGATACCACTTGTTGGGTTATATGTAATAATGGATCTAAATAGGGGAAAAAATACCTAGAGGGGGGTGAATAGGTGTAAACAATAAACACTCAAAAAATCATTGCGCAATAAAACCCAATGCGGAAAAATAAATGAACACGCAAGATTTTTACGTGGAAAAACTCCAAACCGGAGTAAAAAACCACGGGACTGATAACACGGTGAAATCCACTAGAATTGAAACACGTACAAGGTGATTTAACGTACTCACAGACGACTCAACCTTTTACCATACGCTCCTAGTTGATCTTCTCCGCTCGTTCCGCAACGCGTCTCGAATCCACGATCTGCGTCCAACGCCGAATCCACGGCGTCCAACGTCGAGTCCACGACGTCCGACCGAATCCACGGTCTTCACCTAGTAGCACGCTTCGAATCCACGAACGTACCTCGCTCCGAATCCACGAGAGCGGTTGAACCTTGAATCCACAAGGACACGCGAGTCCACGCGCCGATTTTGGGGAAATCGTTGTTTTTGGGTGGTGATGATCCGCCGAATACTTAGATTAGAAATAGATCGGAAATACCATCTAAGTATTCATTAGTTTGATTCAACTCAAGATGTGAGTATGAAAACCTAGAATCAAACTAATCAATATAGATGAAGAAACATAGAGTAATATCTAATGATTTCCTTTCTTCTCTATAAGTGGATCTAGGGCCGTATAAGATGATATTTGATTATGACGGCTATTTTCCTTAACCATAGAAAAAGAAACATAGGGTCTATTTATAGGTTAGAAACCCTAGGAAGGAGATAAGAATCAAAAACCTACCATTTCTGGAAATTTTACGGACGGCGATCCGGATCGGATTCGGCGATCCGGATTGCGGTAGCAAGAAAGACGGTTTCTAGAAAACAATAGTTCGGGATCCGGATCGAAATGGCTGATCCGGATCGTTCATACAGTTTCACCAAACATCAACGTTCGGGATCCGGATTGCAAATCCTGATCCGGATCGTGGAAGTAAAAAGGTAAAACTAGTGTTCGGGATCCGGATCATGAGATGCTGCGATCCGGATTGAACCAGTGTATGAACGAACACCCTTCGGGATCCGGATTGGAATGTCTGATCCGGATCCTAAACATGTCCCATGTCCAGTTTTTGATTTTATGCAATGAAAATTCTTCCAGGTGTTTCTACACTACAAGAAGTATTCGGATCACCAAAAATCTTTAGTTAAACATACCTGATCCTTTTGAATTCTTCTTTCTTGAGATTGAGTTAAATGATCCAACCTTCTTCACCTTCAATCTTCAAGACTTGAACCTTTCGCGAAATTACGCCAACTCAAATTCCGTAACATATTGGGAAGCGCGAAAGATCACGGTTCAGCACGTCATTTAAGGGATGAACCTGGATGGAAAACGACCACTATCCTATTGAGGAGAATCGACTTAAAAGGAAGTAATTGAGAATTTATTATGACTCCCCTTAGATCAGGCCGATTACTAAAATCGGCGGTTATACACTTGGTTCGTAATGTATAAATAAGCGAACCAACGAAGAAAAATGGGTCATGCAACCTCGTAAGCCAGAACCACTCCTGCTATTGTTGGGTCGTATATAATACGGATCTAAATAGGGGAAGAAACACCTAGAGGGGGGGTGAATAGGTGTAAACGTATAAACACTCCAAAAATCGTTGCGATAAAACCCAATGCGGAAAATAAAATAACACGCAAGATTTTTACGTGGAAAACTCCATCACCGGAGTAAAAAACCACGGGACCGATAACACGGCAGAAATCCACTAGAATTAAAACACGTACAAGGTGATTTACCGTACACACTTACGACTCAACCTTTTCCATACGCTCCTAGAGGATCTTCTCCGCTCGCTCCGACGCTTCTCGAATCCACGATCTGCGCCCAACGCCGAATCCACGGCGTCCAACGTCGAATCCACGACGTCCGACCGAATCCACGGTCTTCACCAATAGCACCGTTCGAATCCACGAACGTGCCTCGCTCCGAATCCACGAGAGCGATTGAACCTTGAATCCACAAGGACACGCGAATCCACGCGTTCGATTTTTGGGGGAAAATCGTTGTTTTTGGGTGGTGATGATCCGCCGAATACTTAGATCAAAGATAGATCGGAAATACCATCTAAGTATTCATTAGTTTGATTCAACTCAAGATGTGAGTATGAAAACCTAGAATCAAACTAATCAATTAGATAAGAAACATAGAGTATTCTCTAATGATTTCCTTTCTTCTCTATATGTGGATCTATAGCCGTATATGATGATACAAGAAAATGACGGCTATGTGGATTCACCCTAGAAAGAAAGACATAGGGTGTATTTATAGGTTAGAAACCCTAGGAAGGAGATAAGAATCAAAAACCAACCATTTCTGGATATTTACGGACGGCGATCCGGATCGTGATAACTAGGATCCGGATCGTCATAACAAAACAGCCAATTCCAGAAAAACGAAGGTTCGGGATCCGGATCATGTGACTACGATCCGGATCGTTCATACAGTTTACCAATACATCAACGTTCGGGATCCGGATGCGAAGCAAGATCCGGATCGTTCAAGGTAGATGGTAAACTCAACGTTCGGGATCCGGATCAAGAGAACTACGATCGGATTGCGACGATGTATGAACGAACCACCTTCGGGATCCGGATCGAACAACCTGATCCGGATCCTGAACATGTCCCAAGTCCAGTTTTTGATTTTTATGCAATGAAAGATTCTTCCAAGTGTTTCTACACTACAAGAAGTATTCGGATCACACAAAATCTTTAGTTAAACATACCTGATCCTTTTGAATTCTTCTTTCTTGAGATTGAGTTAAATGATCCAACTTTCTTCACCTTCAATCTTCAAGACTTGAGACTTTCACGAAACTACGCCAACTCAAATTCCGTAACAATCTCCCCTTTGGCGGTTTCGTGACAAAACATAGATCCACTAAAGAAAATTCAAAAAGATATTTTTGTTGCTATCACCATACAACAAAAAATTTACAATGGAGATCCAAAATAAATACATGAGTTAAACTCCTAAAACAGACTCTAGACTTAGACATCTGTACTCTCTGCAAAAGAACACATCATTCTTGACAAAGAAATCGTTAGATACCTCAAGAATTTTGTATATTCAAAAACCACAAGCAGAGATGAAGTTTAAACTCATTTATACTACATGACATTTATATTCAGATATGTAAACTGATCATAGTTAAAGAAACCACCAACATATCTTCTTTGCACGTAAAAACCAAATGTCATGAACTG
>CM055069.1:41249955-41309773 GCA_029204045.2 Tillandsia leiboldiana | reverse complement strand
GAAAATCCATTTGGTACCTTCACATTCTGTTCTGCTTTGGGGCTTCGTTCATACCCCACTTTGTTTCGCTCAAATCGATGGAACTCTTCCTGCATTGCGTTAATCCCAGTAGTCAGCCTGAAGACTTCATACTCTGTTCTTTGGTTCGATTAAAGATATGTAGCAAGCGAATCCACAAACCAACTGCCTCCGAGTTCTAACTTCTTCTTGTGGGTCTCCAATGATATTTGATTCAGGATGATCCTTGGAGATGCGTAAAGTTTGAGGTAACGGAGTACTCCGAGGTACATGAGACGATTCCTGCACATCAGATAAACTTGAAGAACCATTAGATGCATCATTAATATTGGAAGTATTATCATGAGAAGATGCAATGGCAGGTGTATCATCATCTAGAGAGATATCGAGGGAAGATTTTTCAGATGCAAAGTGAAAAAGCTTCATCTACTTTAAACATTTATCGATTCTACGATCGTCTTAGATTCTAAGTTAAATACCCGATATGCTCTACTATTGTAGAATACCCCAAGAAAATCCCTTCGTCACTTCGAGAGTCAAACTTTCTAAGATTTTCACGGTCACGTAAAATATAACACCGACTCCCGAAGATGCGAAAATATTTGATGTTGGGTTTTCTACCACACCATAGTTCATATGGTGTATTTAACGTTCCCGGGCGCAAATAAACTCGATTAATTACATAGATTGCAGTGTTCACAGCTTCAGCCCAAAAATGTAGCGGTAAATTCCGGCTGTGAAGCATAACCCGTGCCATCTCTTGAACAACCCTGTTTTGTGCGCTCGGACAACACCATTCTGTTGAGGTGTATAGGGTGCTGAGAATTCATGCTTAATACCGTTTGAAGTGCAAAAGTCAATGAATTTAGAGTTAACGAATTCTCCACCTCTAGCACTTCTAACACGAATGATCTTTTCATTCTTTTCAATCATAATACGATGGCAAATCTCGTGAAAAGAATCAAAGTATCAGCTTTCTCTTTTAAAAATGCTACCCAAGAATATCTAGAGAAATCATCAACCAATAAGAAAATATACCATTTACCTCCGAAAGATGGTTGACGAGTTGGCCCCATTAAATCCATGTGTAAAAGTTCCAAAGGCCGTTTTGTACCAACGTGGTTCAAGTTCTTGTGTGCAGTCCTGGACTGTTTTCCCTTTTGACAACCGCCGCACACAATGTTTTTGTTCAAATGAAAGTTTAGGAACCCCTTGACCACATCTTTGTTTGAAATTCTAGCAAGTTCCTTAAAATTTATGTGACCTAGCCTTCATGCCAAAGTGTTTCATTATTCAAAGAGGCTAAGTACAATTTTCAGAAGTTTTACTAGGAACAATATAACAATTGTTTTCAGATCTAAACCCCCTTTTAAAAAGAATACATGGTCCTTATCAGTTACAACACATTCAACAGATGAAAAGTTAACTGAAAAACCATTGTCGCAAAGTTGACTTATGCTAATGAGGTTAGTCTTAAGGCCTTCTACATATAACACATTATTTAGAATCGGGCCATCTGGAATAGCTACTGTTCCTTTTCCAACAATTTTGGAAGACCGACCGTCTCCGAAAACAACGAGTCCTCCGGAGATTTTCTCAAAGTTTTGAAAACTATTTTTGTCACCGGTCATGTGACGGGAACACCCGCTATCCAGATACCAATACGAACTATCATATGCATGCAAGGAAACATTGGTAACAAGACAAGGGTAAATTTCACCTTTGCGCACCCAAACCTTTTGGAATGCGTCGGTAATGGTCGTGAGGTTATTCTCCTAGGTGAAGGCGTCTTGTCAGATCGATTGCTGCTTCTTGATGATGTCGTCTTGCGCGGTGAACTACCAAGGCTCTTTTCATTTGAAAAGTTTTGCTTTGATTTCCGGGGAGGCGCCTTTTTGGTAGTCGTTGCAAGAAGTGCTTGAGTTGAGCATTTGGCTCCCATCTTGCAATTTCTCCTTATGTGCCCTAAAATACCACAATGAAAACATACCTTAGTACTTGACGATCCGAGTAGGATGAAGTAGGCTTGTTGTCGTTGCTTGTCGTTAGTTCCGGTGTCGGAGGAGGAGATACCGACTGGGGCACGAAAACTGTCCCAACCGAACTAAAATCGTCTTTAGTTCGATTATATCCGAGGCCGAACTTGTTTGATTGACCAAGACCAAGAAGCTTATCCAACTTACTCCTTCCTGATGAAAAACGCTGCAAGTCATCCTTGAGTTGGAAAATGGTCTTTGTCATTTCCAGGTTATCCTGTCGAGCCTCGTTGTAGAGCTTTGAGAAGTGATCCGCTTTATCCACCAGTTTTGTATGTTCCTTCTCAAAAAGCTCATTGGACTCTTGAAGGGAAACATTTACTTTTATCAGATTTTCCCTTTCCACTTCAAGAGCGTTTGAGAGAGAAGTTGCCCTTTTTGCTTCTTCTTCGAGATCATGCAATCTCCCTCTCAAACTCTTGTTTTGCTTAGCCACTTTCTTTGAATCCCTCAAAAGTCTGTGGTAGGCTAGAGCAAAATCTTCACCTTCCGAATTATTCGATTCGTTGTCCGTTGCAGTCTTTTCAACAGTGGAGTTGGACAATGACTCGGATGTACTTGCCATTAAGCACATGAATGGTGAAGATGTGGACGCGTGGAATGCCGTGGTGCTCTTTTCTTCATCACTTGAAGACGACTCATTTGACGTTGAGTTGTCATCCCAAGTGACGACTTGCATCGCCTTCTTCTTTGCCGGATACTTGTTGGGACACTCCGTTGCAATATGGCCGTAGCCTCGACATTTGAAACATTGTAGTTGTCCCTCTGAACTTTTCTTATCCTTTGAGAAGTTCTCTTGCTTTCTTGACTTGTAACTTGAAGTACCCTTGCCTTTCTTCGACTTTCCGAATGATAGAGATTTACTTGAATTACCCATTCGAAAGTTGCGGCGAAACTTCCTTGTCAAGAGAGCGAGTTGCTTCTCAAAGTTCTCCATAGAAAGGTTCTCGTCATCGTCTGAGGAGGATGTATCCGCGTCTTCTTCCTTAGTTGTTTTCAACGCATAACCTGAAGACTTAGAAGAGGATGCTTTTCCAGAAGAATTGTTAGTAGAAAATGTCATTTCATATGTTTGTAATGAACCAACTAATTCTTCTACACGTATTTCGTCCGGGTGTTTAATAGTTTCAATGGCTGTAACCTTTGGGCGAAATCGTTCAGGAAGAGTTCTTAAGATCTTTCTTACAACTTTAAATTCTGGAATCTTCTCTCCCAGGTTAGCACATGAGTTTACGATGTCTTGCAATCGTGTATAGTAGTCCGTGAAAGATTCATTTTCTGCCATGAAAATAGAGTCAAATCTGCTCGTAAGCATTTGCAGCTTTTGAATCTTCATGAGGTTAGTTCCCTCATGTGTAACCTGAAGAACATCCCAGATTTCTTTCGCAGTCTCACATGCCGAGACGCGAGAGAATTCAGTTTGAGATAAGGCATTAAAAATAGCATTAATTCCCTTGCCATTGTAAGAAGATGAATCTAACTCTTCCTTGGTCCATTTCGACCTAGGTTTGATGGTGCGAACATCACCAATAAATTCAGTTGGATTAGACCATCCTAATTCAATTGATTGCCACACCCGTTCGTCGATGGAAATTAAAAAGGCTTTCATCCGTACTTTCCAGTACGCATAATTTGTTCCATCGAAGAACGGGGGTCTGTTGATGTTTCCACCTTCAACCATTGTTTACAACCCTATTCCCGCTCTGATACCACTTGTTGGGTTATATGTAATAATGGATCTAAATAGGGGAAAAAATACCTAGAGGGGGGTGAATAGGTGTAAACAATAAACACTCAAAAAATCATTGCGCAATAAAACCCAATGCGGAAAAATAAATGAACACGCAAGATTTTTACGTGGAAAAACTCCAAACCGGAGTAAAAAACCACGGGACTGATAACACGGTGAAATCCACTAGAATTGAAACACGTACAAGGTGATTTAACGTACTCACAGACGACTCAACCTTTTACCATACGCTCCTAGTTGATCTTCTCCGCTCGTTCCGCAACGCGTCTCGAATCCACGATCTGCGTCCAACGCCGAATCCACGGCGTCCAACGTCGAGTCCACGACGTCCGACCGAATCCACGGTCTTCACCTAGTAGCACGCTTCGAATCCACGAACGTACCTCGCTCCGAATCCACGAGAGCGGTTGAACCTTGAATCCACAAGGACACGCGAGTCCACGCGCCGATTTTGGGGAAATCGTTGTTTTTGGGTGGTGATGATCCGCCGAATACTTAGATTAGAAATAGATCGGAAATACCATCTAAGTATTCATTAGTTTGATTCAACTCAAGATGTGAGTATGAAAACCTAGAATCAAACTAATCAATATAGATGAAGAAACATAGAGTAATATCTAATGATTTCCTTTCTTCTCTATAAGTGGATCTAGGGCCGTATAAGATGATATTTGATTATGACGGCTATTTTCCTTAACCATAGAAAAAGAAACATAGGGTCTATTTATAGGTTAGAAACCCTAGGAAGGAGATAAGAATCAAAAACCTACCATTTCTGGAAATTTTACGGACGGCGATCCGGATCGGATTTCGGCGATCCGGATTGCGGTAGCAAGAAAGACGGTTTCTAGAAAAACAATAGTTCGGGATCCGGATCGAAATGGCTGATCCGGATCGTTCATACAGTTTCACCAAACATCAACGTTCGGGATCCGGATTGCAAATCCTGATCCGGATCGTGGAAGTAAAAAGGTAAAACTAGTGTTCGGGATCCGGATCATGAGATGCTGCGATCCGGATTGAACCAGTGTATGAACGAACACCCTTCGGGATCCGGATTGGAATGTCTGATCCGGATCCTAAACATGTCCCATGTCCAGTTTTTGATTTTTATGCAATGAAAAATTCTTCCAGGTGTTTCTACACTACAAGAAGTATTCGGATCACCAAAAATCTTTAGTTAAACATACCTGATCCTTTTGAATTCTTCTTTCTTGAGATTGAGTTAAATGATCCAACCTTCTTCACCTTCAATCTTCAAGACTTGAACCTTTCGCGAAATTACGCCAACTCAAATTCCGTAACATATTGGGAAGCGCGAAAGATCACGGTTCAGCACGTCATTTAAGGGATGAACCTGGATGGAAAACGACCACTATCCTATTGAGGAGAATCGACTTAAAAGGAAGTAATTGAGAATTTATTATGACTCCCCTTAGATCAGGCCGATTACTAAAATCGGCGGTTATACACTTGGTTCGTAAATGTATAAATAAGCGAACCAACGAAGAAAAATGGGTCATGCAACCTCGTAAGCCAGAACCACTCCTGCTATTGTTGGGTCGTATATAATACGGATCTAAATAGGGGAAGAAACACCTAGAGGGGGGTGAATAGGTGTAAACGTATAAACACTCCAAAAATCGTTGCGATAAAACCCAATGCGGAAAATAAAATAACACGCAAGATTTTTACGTGGAAAACTCCATCACCGGAGTAAAAAACCACGGGACCGATAACACGGCAGAAATCCACTAGAATTAAAACACGTACAAGGTGATTTACCGTACACACTTACGACTCAACCTTTTCCATACGCTCCTAGAGGATCTTCTCCGCTCGCTCCGACGCTTCTCGAATCCACGATCTGCGCCCAACGCCGAATCCACGGCGTCCAACGTCGAATCCACGACGTCCGACCGAATCCACGGTCTTCACCCAATAGCACCGTTCGAATCCACGAACGTGCCTCGCTCCGAATCCACGAGAGCGATTGAACCTTGAATCCACAAGGACACGCGAATCCACGCGTCGATTTTTGGGGAAAATCGTTGTTTTTGGGTGGTGATGATCCGCCGAATACTTAGATCAAAGATAGATCGGAAATACCATCTAAGTATTCATTAGTTTGATTCAACTCAAGATGTGAGTATGAAAACCTAGAATCAAACTAATCAATATAGATGAAGAAACATAGAGTATTCTCTAATGATTTCCTTTCTTCTCTATATGTGGATCTATAGCCGTATATGATGATACAAGAAAATGACGGCTATGTGGATTCACCCTAGAAAGAAAGACATAGGGTGTATTTATAGGTTAGAAACCCTAGGAAGGAGATAAGAATCAAAAACCAACCATTTCTGGATATTTACGGACGGCGATCCGGATCGTGATAACTAGGATCCGGATCGTCATAACAAAACAGCCAATTCCAGAAAAACGAAGGTTCGGGATCCGGATCATGTGACTACGATCCGGATCGTTCATACAGTTTACCAAACATCAACGTTCGGGATCCGGATTGCGAAGCAAGATCCGGATCGTTCAAGGTAGATGGTAAACTCAACGTTCGGGATCCGGATCAAGAGACTACGATCCGGATTGCGACGATGTATGAACGAACCACCTTCGGGATCCGGATCGAACAACCTGATCCGGATCCTGAACATGTCCCAAGTCCAGTTTTTGATTTTTATGCAATGAAAGATTCTTCCAAGTGTTTCTACACTACAAGAAGTATTCGGATCACACAAAATCTTTAGTTAAACATACCTGATCCTTTTGAATTCTTCTTACTTGAGATTGAGTTAAATGATCCAACTTTCTTCACCTTCAATTTTCAAGACTTGAGACTTTCACGAAACTACGCCAACTCAAATTCCGTAACAATCTCCCCCTTTGGCGGTTTCGTGACAAAACATAGATCCACTAAAGAAAATTCAAAAAGATATTTTTGTTGCTATCACCATACAACAAAAATTTACAATGGAGATCCAAAATACAATACATGAGTTAAAACCCTAAAACAGACTCTAGACTTAGACATCTGTACTCTCTGCAAAAAGAAATCATTCTTGACAAAAGAAATCGTTAGATACCTCAAGAATTTTGTATTATTCAAAAACCACAAGCAGAGATGAAGTTTAAACTCATTTATACTTACCATGACATTTATATTCAGATATGTAAACTGATCATAGTTAAAGAAACACCAACATATCTTCTTTGCACGTAAAAACCAAATGTCATGAACATGTTTGTGACAAACTTATATATATATATAGATATGTAATTGATCAGAGTTAAGAACCAACATATCTTCTATGCAATCAAAAACCAAGTGTCACAAACTTGTTAGTGAACATCAACTTGTTAGTTATATTACATGCCCAAATAGTTAGCAAATAGTTAGTCGAGGCATGCATTCAAACAAACGAAAAACCTCAAGTTGAGGTTGAGATCATACTTACCTTGATGTACACAAAATCTTCATCATCAAGATTTTCACAATCAAGATTTTCAAGTTCCCTTACCTTGATGTCCATGCACATCATCATCATTGTTCAAAGTTCAAATCATTGTTCTAAGCATTGTTCAAGTTCTCTATAAACTCTCTCCCCCTTTTTGTCACAAAACAAAGCCAAAATGTAGTTAAGACTACGAAATGTTAGGAGAGTGAAAAAGTTCCAATAAAACGTAAAACCTGAGAACTAAGCTAAAAGTAAGTATAAGACTAAATCCTAAAATCAAAATCCTGCACAAATAGAAGAAAAAGGAAGGTGCAGTTCAGTCGGAGGAGTCGGAGCTGGTACAACTGAGCTTGCTCAAAATCCCTTTAAGCATTGTCGAAATAGTTGAGCACTTCTTCTTGATCTTCTTCTGTTTAGAGGAAAGTTGCTGAAGTTCCTTCGACATTCTTTCTTGTTCAGCAGACAGTCTTTGTTGTTCCTGTCGAAGCGATTCCAACACATCAGCGTCTGTAGCCTGTCTCTTCGTGTGTGATGGATGCTGTGTAGATGCAGATGGTGCATCCGGTCCCGTAACCCATGGAGATTCAGTTTGTAGAATTCCAGAGAGTGAGCGAGCTCTGGTGAGAGGCCTACTAGGCTGATTTTCACTCCATTGGACAGTCTTCCGTCTCGTATATTGCTTAGTTGTTGATGCAGATTTCATTAGCCTTTTGCCCTTGACAGATTTCCTGTTTTCCTCATCAATTTTCTGTTGAACATCTTTGAAGAATTCATCCCATTCTTCATCATCATAGTCTGAGCTGTCTTCCTCTGCATTTTTCGTCTTGTTTTGAGTTGAATCATCTGGTTCCCTTTTAACAGATGTACTTGTGTGCATCATTGAAGCCAGGAGAAGGATTAACCAAGAGAAACTCATTGAATTAAGTGCCATTGATCAAAGTGCTTGAGTTAAGAAGGTGTCCTGTGAGAACCAACTCAAGAACACAAAAATTGTTAATTTTCAAAAATTTGAAAAATTGTACCCAAACAATCATAATCATGTAGAGAAGCCAAGAATCAAATTAGTTTTGCAAAAGGACTTTTAAAAGTAGATCAATTGCATGAATTTCGAAAATCCTTATTATATGCCCTAAAACCGAAATTTTAGAAATCGAAGCCTAAAAATCCGTTAATCAGGAGAAAACCTTGCATATAATCAAAACTAATCTACCCAGAGTTCTTATTTCAAAAGAAATTTGATCAAAAACCATCCACAAACAAAGTTGATCCAAGAAAATCGTGCGTTTGAGGAGGAAAAGAGAAAAACGGTGAAAAACCGAGATTTTGATCAATAAAACTTACTTGGAATTGAAGAACTTTGAGTTTGAAAGCTTCCAAGGAGGATGAAATCTAGAGAGAAGCGCTCTGGAAACTTTTGAACAAAAGATTGGAGTAAAAGAAATCAAAACCCTTTTTGTTCTTTATAAAACCTAGCCGCGATCCGGATCCTCCCGAGCTTGCGATCCGGATCGGCTACCCGCAGTGAGAAAACTGCGTTCGGGATCCGGATCGGAAGGTCCAATCCGGATCGTCAGCCCGCAGGAGAAAACCTGCGTTCGGGATCCGGATCACCTTGCCCGATCCGGATCGGCCCCAACTTTTTCTTAAGAAAATTTCAGAGAAATTCAGGAAAATCCAGAAAAAGATTGTAAGCACAAATGTGTATCAACTTTAAACAAAAACCATCGTTTCATACAACAAGAATTAGATTATGCCAAATCTATCAATAATATCCAAAAATGAAACGAAAATTTACAAGAATTAAATCCCTTAAAGTTGAACACCTTCAATCACATCTAACTTGATCTTATGAGTAATGCCTTTATCAAATCATCAATTCAGTAAAGAAAATGAAATACAAAGATCAATAGATGTTTGAAATCCCAAATATAGTAGATAATATTTCTAGACAATCTGTTGAAGAGAGTGGCTCTTTGAGCATCTTTCTTTAAGAAATCCCACCTTATACCAACCTTGAAATTTGACAGAGTCAAGTATTTCAATATGCATTTTACTTAATCAAAAAATTTGAACAACCATGCTTGGTATACATGTGGTAGCTGCACACAATACTCGGACGACCGAGGTGGTAGCTCTTTCCTCCATGTGGTGGTAGTTTTCACACTCCTCATTGGGATGTAACTCTTTCCACATCTTTTGAGCATTTTACATTATCTTTGACTCCCCCTCAATTGGCTATCAATTATTTAAGATATAAAGTATTCAACCAAAAATTGATCTCGATTTCATACTCGACTAAACAGTCAAATAAGATAATGACTATACCAAGAGATCATTGAGAGAGAGAAATTGACTTTGATCACTTTAGAAGATGATTTAATTAACATAAATGATCATTGCAACAGTGAAATATTATGATGGCAAAAGCATAATAAATTTCTAAATGTGTGAACAGATGCAATTAAAGTCAATTATGATCTATGCTCAATTAATGTCCTATGTACAAACATAGATAAAGAACAAAACAAAAACAAATACAAAACCTATCCTAAGCAAAGATTTCAAAAAGAAGATTATTTCAAGGAAAGCATCCCAATTGCTTTTCGTAAATGAATAAAACGTTTTTGATCCAAAGGTTTTGTTAGAAAGTCAGCTAATTGATCTTCAGTTGAAATATATGAAAGTTGAAGAGTATTTGATTCAACTAGCTCTCTAAGAAAATGATATCTAAGTTCAATATGTTTTGTTCTAGAGTGCAACACAGGGTTTTTAGAAATGTTAATTGCACTTGTGTTGTCACAAAGAATTGTTACCGAAGATGCTGAAATGCGGAAGTCACTCAATACGCTTTTCATCCAAATGAGTTGAGTTGAGCAACTTCCAGCTGAAATGTATTCCGCTTCGGCAGTCGAGAGTGCTCTGCAATTCTGCTTTTTACTGTGCCATGCAACAAGGCAATGGCCAAGATAGAAGCATGCACCACTCGTGCTTTTCCGATCATCCACTGATCCTGCCCAATCGGCATCTGAGTATCCAACAATGTCCAGACTTGTTCCCATAGGATACCAAATTCCGAAGTTAATTGATCCTTTGATGTACCGGATGATCCGTTTCACCGCTTTCAGGTGAACCTCCTTTGGTGCTGATTGATATCTCGCGCAAATCCCAACACTAAAGGATATATCCGGGCGACTAGCCGTGAGGTAAAGTAGACTTCCAATCATACTTCTATACAGTTTCTCGTCTACACCCTCACCATGTGATTCACTTCCAAGTCCCTTGTGGCTAGTTCCCATTGGAGTTGGAAAAACTTTACAATTTTCTAGATCAAACTTTTTGACCAACTCCAGTGCATACTTGGATTGACTCAAGTGAATACCTTCATCATTTTGTTTAATTTGCAATCCAAGGAAATAAGACAATTCGCCCATCATGGACATCTCAAATTCGCTTTCCATGGTCTCCGCGAATTTAGAAGCATCATTATCTTTTGTTGCACCAAATACAATGTCATCGACATAGATTTGTGCTACAATGAAATTATTTTGATAATGCTTCACAAAGAGAGTCCTGTCAGCTCCCCCTCGAGTATAGCCCTTCTCCAAAAGGTGCTTTGTTAACCTTTCGTACCATGCTCGCGGTGCTTGTTTCAGACCGTAAAGAGCCTTTTTCAAACGAAAAACATGGTTAGGTTGTTTATGATCTACAAAACCTTTCGGTTGAGCTACATAAACTTCCTCATTTAAAAACCCATTTAGAAATGCGCTCTTGACGTCCATTTGAAATAATTTGATTTTAAAATGACAAGCAATAGCAAACAATATACGAATGGACTCGAGTCTAGCTACAGGGGCGAAAGTTTCGTCAAAGTCTATACCTTCTACTTGAGAGTAGCCTTGAGCAACTAGTCGTGCCTTGTTCCTGATGATAGTACCATCTTCATCTTTCTTGTTCTTGAAGATCCATTTGGTACCTATCACATTATGTTGCTTTGGAGGCTTCGTTAATTCCCAGACTTTGTTTCGCTCAAATTGATGGAGCTCTTCCTGCATTGCTTTAATCCAGTAGTCATCCTGAAGAGCTTCATCTATTGTCTTTGGTTCGATTAAAGATACATAGCAAGCAAATCCGCAAACCAACTGCCTTCGAGTTCTAACTCCTTCTTGTAGATCTCCAATGATGTTCGATTCCGGATGATCCTTGGAGATTCGTAGCGTTTGTTGAAACGGAGTACTCGGAGGTACACGAGATGATTCCTGCATATCAGATAAACTAGAAGAACCATTAGAAGCATCATTAATATTGGAAGTATTATTATGAGAAGATGCACTAGCAGGAGAATCATCATCTAGAGAGATATCGAGGGTAGATTTTTCAGATTCAAAATGAGAAGCTTCATCTACTTTAACATTTATAGATTCTACAATCGTCTTAGATTCAATGTTAAATACTCGATATGCTCTGCTATTCGTAGAATAACCCAAAAAGATCCCTTCATCACTTCGAGAGTCGAACTTTCCAAGATTTTCACGGTCACGTAAGATGTAACATCGACTCCCGAAGATACGAAAGTACTTGATATCCGGTTTTCTACTAAACCACAGCTCATATGGTGTATTCAAGGTTCCTGGGCGCAAATACACTCTGTTAATGACATAGACAGCGGTGTTCACAGCTTCAGCCCAAAAATGTAGCGGTAATTTCCGGCTATGAAGCATCACACGCGCCATCTCTTGAACAACCCTGTTTTTGCGCTCAACAACACCATTCTGCTGAGGTGTATAGGGTGCCGAGAATTCATGTTTAATGCCATTTGAAGTACAAAAGTCAATGAATTTTGAATTTATGAATTCTCCACCCCTATCACTTCTAACACGAATGATCTTTTCATTCTTTTCAATCATAATACGATGGCAAATCTCATGAAAAGAGTCAAACGTATCAGCTTTCTCTCTCAAAAATGCTACCCATGAAAACCGAGAGAAATCATCAACCAATAAAAAGATGTACCATTTACCTCCCAAGGATGGTTGACGGGTCGGCCCCATTAAGTCCATGTGCAAAAGTTCCAAGGGCCGTTTTGTACCAACGTGGTTCAAGTTCTTGTGTGCAGTCCTAGACTGTTTTCCCTTTTGGCAACCACCACACACAACATTTTGTTTAAATAAAAGCTTTGGAATCCCCTTGACCACGTCCTTGTTTGAAATTCTAGTAAGTTCCTTAAAATTTAAGTGACCTAGCCTTTCATGCCAAAGAGTTTCATTATTCAAAGCGGCTAAGTTACAATTCTCAGAAAATTTATTAGGAACAACATAACAATTGTTTTCAGATCTAACCCTTTTTAGAAAGAAGACATGGTCCTTATCAGTTACAACGCATTCAACCGATGAAAAGTTAACTGAAAAACCATTGTCGCAAAGTTGACTTATGCTTATGAGGTTAGTCTTAAGGCCATCAACAAATAAGACATTTTTCAAAATCGGGCCATCTGGAATAGCTACCGTCCCTTTTCCAACAATTTTGGAAGATCGACCGTCTCCGAAAACAACGTGTCCTCCGGAGATTTTCTCAAGATTTTGAAAACTATTTTTGTCACCGGTCATGTGACGGGAACACCCGCTATCCAGATACCAAGACGAGCTATCATATGCATGCAAGGAAATATTGGAAACAAGACAAGGGAAAATTTCACCTTTGCGCACCCAAACCTTTTTGGAATGCGTCTGTAATGGTCGTGAAGTTTTGTGCCTAGGTGAAAGCGTCTTGTTAAAACGATTGTTGCTCCTTGATGAAGTCGTCTTGTGCGGTGAACTACCAAGTCTCTTTTCATTTGAAAAGTTTTGCTTTGATTTCCGGAAAGGAGCCTTTTTGGTAGTTGATGCAAGAGGTGCTTGAGATGAGCGTTCGACTCCCGTCTTGCAATATCTTCTTATGTGCCCTGAAACACCACAACGAAAACATACCTTATATCTTGACGATCCCAAAGAGGATGAAGTAGGTTTGTTGTCGTTGTTTGTCTTGAATTCCGGTGTCGGAGGAGGAGATACCGACTGAGGCACAAAAACTGTCCCACTCAAACTTGGACTGTTTCCAGTTTGAGTGTATCCGAGGCCGAACCTATTTGATTGACCAAGACCAAGAAGTCTATCCAACTTACTCCTTCCTGAAGAGAATCGCTGTAAGTCATTCTTGAGTTGGAAAATGGTCTTTGTCATTTCCAGGTTATCCTGTCGAGCCTCGTTGTAGAGCTTTGAGAAGTGATTCGCGTTATCCACAAGATTTGTATGTTCCTTCTCAAGTTGCTCATTGGACTCTTGAAGGGAAGCATTTTCTTTTATCAGGTTTTCCCTTTCCACTTCAAGAGCGTTTGAGAGAGAAGTCGCTCTTTTTGCTTCTTCTTCGAGATCATGCAATCTCCCTCTCAAACTCTTGTTTTGCTTAGCCACTTTCCTTGAGTCCCTCAAAAGTCTGTGGTAGGCTAGAGCAAAATCTTCACCTTCCGAATCATCCGATTCGTTGTCCGTTGCAATCTTTTCAACAGTGGAGTTGGACAACGACTCGGATGTACTTGCCATTAAGCACATGAATGGTGAAGATGTGGACGCGTGGAATGCGGTGGAGCTCTTTTCTTCATCACTTGAAGACGACTCATTTGACGTTGAGTTGTCATCCCAAGTGACGACTTGCATCGCCTTCTTCTTTGCCGGATACTTGTTAGGACATTCCGTTGCAATGTGGCCGTAGCCTCGACATTTGAAGCATTGCAGTTGTCCTTCTGAACTTTTCTTATCCTTTGAGAAGTTTTCCTGCTTTCTTGACTTGTGACTTGGAGTACCCTTGCCTTTGTTCCACTTTCCGAAGGATGGAGATTTGCTTGAATTACCCCTTCGAAAGTTGCGGCGAAACTTCCTTGTCAAGAGAGCGAGCTGCTTCTCAAATTCCTCCATAGAAAGGTTCTCGTCATCGTCCGAGGAGGATGTATCCGCGTCTTCTTCCTTAGTTGTTTTCAACGCATAACCTGAAGACTTAGAAGTGGATGCCTTTCCAGAAGAATTGTTAGTAGTAAACGTCATTTCATAAGTTTGTAATGAGCCAACTAATTCTTCTACACGTATTTCGTCCGGGTGTTTAATAGTTTCAATGGCAGTAACCTTTGGGCGAAATCGTTCAGGAAGAGTTCTTAAGATTTTTCTTACAATCTTAAATTCTGGAATCTTCTCTCCCAGATTAGCACATGAGTTTACGATGTCTTGCAATCGTGTATAGTAGTCCGTGAAAGATTCATTTTCTGCCATCAAGATGGAGTCAAACTTGCTCGTAAGCATCTGCAGTTTCTGAATCTTCACGAGGTTAGTTCCCTCATGTGTAACCTGGAGAACATCCCAGATTTCTTTCGCAGTCTCACATGCCGAGACGCGAGAGAATTCAGTTTGAGATAAGGCATTAAAAATAGCATTAATTCCCTTGCCATTGTAAGAAGATAACTCAAACTCTTCCTTGGTCCATTTCGACCTAGGTTTTAAGGTGTGAACATCAGAGATAAGTTCAGTTGGATTAGACCATCCTGATTCAATTGAATGCCACACCCTTTCGTCGATGGAAGATAAAAAGGCTTTCATCCGTACTTTCCAGTACGCATAATTTGTTCCATCAAAGAAAGGGGGTCGATTGATGTTTCCACCTTCAACCATTGTTCACAACCCTATTCCCGCTCTGATACCACTTGTTGGGTCGTATATAATACGGATCTAAATAGGGGAAGAAACACCTAGAGGGGGGTGAATAGGTGTAAACGTATAAACACTCCAAAAATCGTTGCGATAAAACCCAATGCGGAAAATAAAATAACACGCAAGATTTTTACGTGGAAAACTCCATCACCGGAGTAAAAAACCACGGGACCGATAACACGGCAGAAATCCACTAGAATTAAAACACGTACAAGGTGATTTACCGTACACACTTACGACTCAACCTTTTCCATACGCTCCTAGAGGATCTTCTCCGCTCGCTCCGACGCTTCTCGAATCCACGATCTGCGCCCAACGCCGAATCCACGGCGTCCAACATCGAATCCACGACGTCCGACCGAATCCACGGTCTTCACCCAATAGCACCGTTCGAATCCACGAACGTGCCTCGCTCCGAATCCACGAGAGCGATTGAACCTTGAATCCACAAGGACACGCGAATCCACGCGCCGATTTTTGGGGAAAATCGTTGTTTTTGGGTGGTGATGATCCGCCGAATACTTAGATCAAAGATAGATCGGAAATACCATCTAAGTATTCATTAGTTTGATTCAACTCAAGATGTGAGTATGAAAACCTAGAATCAAACTAATCAATATAGATGAAGAAACATAGAGTATTCTCTAATGATTTCCTTTCTTCTCTATATGTGGATCTATAGCCGTATATGATGATACAAGAAAATGACGGCTATGTGGATTCACCCTAGAAAGAAAGACATAGGGTGTATTTATAGGTTAGAAACCCTAGGAAGGAGATAAGAATCAAAAACCAACCATTTCTGGATATTTACGGACGGCGATCCGGATCGTGATAACTAGGATCCGGATCGTCATAACAAAACAGCCAATTCCAGAAAAACGAAGGTTCGGGATCCGGATCATGTGACTACGATCCGGATCGTTCATACAGTTTACCAAACATCAACGTTCGGGATCTGGATTGCGAAGCAAGATCCGGATCGTTCAAGGTAGATGGTAAACTCAACGTTCGGGATCCGGATCAAGAGACTACGATCCGGATTGCGACGATGTATGAACGAATCACCTTCGGGATCCGGATCGAACAACCTGATCCGGATCCTGAACATGTCCCAAGTCCAGTTTTTGATTTTTATGCAATGAAAGATTCTTCCAAGTGTTTCTACACTACAAGAAGTATTCGGATCACACAAAATCTTTAGTTAAACATACCTGATCCTTTTGAATTCTTCTTACTTGAGATTGAATTAAATGATCCAACTTTCTTCACCTTCAATCTTCAAGACTTGAGACTTTCACGAAACTACGCCAACTCAAATTCCGTAACAGCTATTTCATACCTTTCAATACCTGCATTTACTACTTTCCTAGATAACTTTACCGTATTTTCTATGAGTAGATTAACTTGTAATTAGCTCCCTGTTACTCTTGTAACCCCTCCACAATCAATATAATTTCTTAATCGGCTCCTCAGCCGTGTCAAATCTCTATCTCCGACTTGTTTACCTCTCAACCCTAGTTCGGCTAATCTAGACCGAACTCTTGCAATAGTTGATTGAGAAGAACCCTGCCAAGCGGATCCCTCCTCGGCCTGATCGCTTGATCCCTTATTGGCACGCGACGAATTCACATTAGAGGGTCAACCTAAGGGTCGATCCTGACGCGACTTTTCGGCCCAACAAGCACCAATGACTTGGTCTTATTAATAGTATAGTAGCCTAGTTATATATATATATATAAAATTGACCTCCTATACTTTTAAAAGTACCAAGTCATTAGTGCTGGTAGCTTTTTAGCCTTTGGATGAAAAGATATGTGGTTAGGATGATAGTGGACCCTTTGGGTTAAGTAAATGGTTGGTGGAATAGAATGATCTAAGGAATGAAATTAGTCAAAGGGATAGATCTAACGGTAGAAAACTTACAAGCACCATTGTTTGGTGCTTGTAAAAGCATAGTAGCTGGACTCTCTCTCTCTCTCTCTCTCTCTCTCTCTCTCTCTCTCTATATATATATATATATATATATATATATATATATAATTGAGCTCCTGTATTTTTAAAAGTACTAAGTTATTGGTGCTTGTAAGTTTTTAGCAAATGAAAGGATAGACGGTAGGATGATAGTGGGTCCCTTGGAATCAGTGGGTAGTTCGTGGAATAATATGATCTAAGGGGTGAAATTGATTAAAGGGATAGATCTGACGGTGAAAAACTTACAAGTACCAAATGATTGATACTTTTACAAACACCATAGTCGGACTATATATATATATATATACATATATATATATATATATATATATATATATATATATATATATATATATATATATATATATATATGTATATATATATATATATACATATATATATATATATATATATATATATATACATATATATATATATATATATATATATATATATATATATATATATATATATATATATATATATATATATATATATATATATATATATATATATATATATATATATATATATATATATATATATACATACATATATATATATATATATGTATATATATATACATATATATATATATATATATATACATATATATATATATATATGTATATATATACATATATATATATATATATATATATATATATATATATAGCGTAGGGCTACTATACTCTTATGAGTATAAACCCCTTTATACTCATAACTTTTTCACCCTTGGATGAAGGAATGTGCGGTTAGGATAATAGCGGTCCCCCTAGGGTTTACTAGGTTGTTGGGAAAATAGTATAAATTCTATGGACTACTATAATCCTAACCGCACATTCCTTCATCCAAGAGATGAAAACTTATGAGTACTAAAAGATTTTACTCATAAGAGTATAGTAGCCGGACCCTATATATATATATAGTACGTCTTATGTGTGTGTGTGTGTGTGTATATATATATAGTACGTCTTATGTGCTTTTGAAAGTACAGAGGGCTCTGTGCTTGTAAGTTGTTTTCGATGATGGAACGTCTGATTTGATGATCGGCTTCGTTAGATATGATCTACGCTATTAGAACTATTTACGAACTAAATTTCATAATTTTTTTACGTCATTTACCAACCGATCAAAGAGTCTAAAAAATGACTATTTTAATGACTAATATGACACGTTTGTAGGTCCAACGGTTGTTGGGCCGAAAATTTGTACTGACCTTCGGCCCGTGGGGTTGATCCTCTAAGTGTGATGCCGCGTGCCAAAGGGATCAAGCAATCGGACCGAGGAGTGATCTGTTCGGCCGAGTTCTTCTCAATCAAACTCTCAAGAGAGTTCGGTCTAGATTAGCCGAACTGAGGTTTGGAGATAGACGGAGTTTGGCCTAGAGGAGCCGAGGTAGGATTCGGAGACAAGAATTTGTCAAGGTCGACTAGCTGATTAAGAATTTATATTGCTTGGAGAAGGTCTACAAAAGGAACCGAGAACCGATTACAAGTTAAGATTACTCCTAGAAAGTGCGGTAAATACTGGTATGAAACTTATCTAGGAAAGTAGTAAATGCAGGTATGAAAGGTATGAAAAAGTAAGGGTGGTCACTAGCTTACGAGGTTGCCGGATCCTCTTTTCTTCGATAGTTCGATTATTTATACATTTACAAACCATGTGTATAGCCGCCGATTTTAGTAATCGGCGTGATCTAAGGGAAATCATCGTAAATTCCTCAACTACTTCCCTTTGAGTCGATTCTTCTCAATAGGATAGTAGCAGTTTTTCGTCCAGATTCATCCCCTAATCGTCGCGCCAAAACGTAACCTTCAACGCTTTCCAATGATGGGCGTCGCTTGCCGCTCCGGATTCAGTTAAGAGATTCGCGCCCAAATCCCGTACTCTTTCCTTCTAGGGTCTTTTCTTTTTTGGCTCGAGCAGCCGAGAGTTGGCCCTGACTTTGCCTTTTTTGTCGTTCGACGAAGGCGGTCTGATGTTTGTCTTCGGCCGAGGTCGATCCTGGATGAGATGATAATCTCTTGTTGGTCGTTTCTCCTATCGGCTGATGCCTTTAGCCGATGGCGTGTGCCATGTGCCGCACTCTCGCGTGACTGAGGTCGGTCTTGGTCACGACGTGGATCCCTCTTTATTTAATCATTCTCTCATCGGCTGATGCTCTTAGCCTACGCAACGTATCGCTTCTTTTGGTGGCAAAAAATTTTGGTCTCAACAATGCTCCCTCGGCAATCGCCTGATGTGTCGTTCGGGTGATTGTCGAAGTTGAGTCAAAATCTGGTGTGCATAACGATGTCCAAGATCATCCCAGTACTCTGGCAAGATATTTGCTCATTGTCCGAGGGATTTACAAACAGGTGTTGATCTTTCTTGGTTTTTGGCGGATCTATTCTTCACCGTTTCTTCATTAAATGCCACTATCTTCCAAGGGGTGACTGTCATCATTTTGCTCATTTTCGTCGGCCTATAAAATGGGCACCACTTGCAGGATTTTACGCATCGTATTCTCCCTCCACGATGACTTCTATGCCATCGCTACACCAGTGTTCTAGTCATAACTTTTTCGTCACTGAGAGTATTTTCGAGGCGACCTATCGATCTAAATCTATTGGCGTTTCGATGCCAGCCGATAAAGCACTCTCCCGCATATGGGGTTCTGGTCAGGTTTCTTCTGGGAAGGCCCTTAGGCATGACCGCTTAATTTGGGATCTTATGTAAGACGACCCAGTTGGCTTCCGGCTACTTTTGAAGGGATATGCTTATGAAGATCATGCTGGAGAGAATGATGGCCTTGGCCTCCATCTCTAGGAGTTGGAGGAGTTTGAGCCATTCGAATGTCCGGCTTCCACAAGGAAGACGCCTTATCGCGCATTGACCGGCTTTTCTGCGAGGTCGAGTACCTTCTTCTCGAGGAGGAACCGCATGATCTTCTCCCGTTGGATGCAGAGATTTGATGAGCTAATTGTGACTTTGTAGTCTCTTTCTCTCCCACTCTTGTCGGCTCCAATGGTGGTTAGGTGTCTTAGTTTTCAGAGGGATTTACCTGATCCTCCATCTTTGGGTCCTTTCTTACCCCGGCCAGCTTGATGGTGGCCATGTGTTTCGACTTCCACGACTTCTCTTTTTCTGAAACACTTTCGTATTTACCCTTTCTTGATTCTCATATGTATCGGTTCTTTTATATATAAAGTTTTCTTTTACTTTCTACTCCATATTTTTCCAAACCGATGTATAATAATGTTTCAGATATTTTTCATTGATCGACTTATTATTCTCCAATCCATTTAGAAGTCTCTAAGTAGTAGGAATTTCTTTTAACTACTCGACTGATTCAAGATGATCCATTATTTCTTCTTCGGCCCTGTCGGCCGAGTCCTCGGCCCATGGTGCAACAGCCGAGGTTATCTATTCGCCGGCTTATTGTGCTGACTCCTTTCTCGGAGGCCCTGCTGTGGCTCGCTTATTGGCCCCCCACATGCCATTCGATACAAGAAGGGGGCCCATCACCTGTCGTTATTCGACTGGTCTCGCCGAGGAGTTTCACTTTTACTCCCGCCTCGGTTACCCGGACGAATGAAATCTAGTCCGGGTCTTCATCGACCCAATTCACATGGCCGATCGACTCCATGCTTACGTCCACCATTTGTGTAGTAATCGTGATTTTGAAACTAAATTTTAAAGTTTAAATAATTTCCTAAATTGTTTAATTGGCAAAGATGTAATATTAATAAAGTAAATAGGACCCTGAAATATCGACTTTTGATCGGAGTCTGATCTCAAAAATCTGAGATTACCAGTGCGACCGTCTCGTCGAAACAGGTAAGATTGATATTCACCTATTTCCGATCCGATGGTTGGATCTTCCGCAAAACAACGAAGAAGAAGCGGGGCCCACAACTTAAGTTGTGAATAGTAACCCCTGAGTTTGATCCCCTCTCGACCAAACGGCGGCCGATTCACTGTCTGAAATCCGAACATAGCAGTATAAGTAGTCGATTCTAACTAATTTCGATGTTCTGAACGCAATGGCACTGACGGAATTTGCGTTTGATGACCCGTGCATCTCTAAATACGCAAAATATGCCGAAAAATCGAGTAATTTCACTAAAACCTTAATATTTTATGAGTCAAATGGTTAGAGGCTTTTAGGTAAGGGTTCTTATCGCATTTGTGATCCACGGATGGGAGCTAAGTGTTATAGGTAAGCTATGCAAGGTGTTATTTGCAAAATGCTCAAAGCTATGCATTAAAGGTAAGTTGGCTTTTGTTCTTCTTTGGAGGGAGCACGAGGGGTCAGATTTAGTTATTGGGCTCCCCTCACTCATCTGCATACTCCAAACAGTCCCAAGGTGCGGGGGGGCCGAGGACACACATTCCTTCATCCTTGGCCGAGCTCGTGAGAAAAGAAGAAGGAGTGCACCCAAAAGATTTCAAGTTGGTCCCTGACTTTGCTGAGGAGTTCTCCTGCTTCTTGAGAGTGAGCTCGAGGGAGTTTGGAGGCTGCACAACGCGAGGAAAGAACCGGCTTCATCCTTGTCTTCACCAACTCCAGTGAGGTAGGTTCTCTTCCTCTTTGGTTTTTAGCACCCGAGACCATGGAAGTAGTCTCTGTAGGTTCTAGACATGCCCCATGACAAATCCCAGCTTTCGGGATGTCCCCGGTTGCCGGCGGGAGAAATATCACCGCCGGAACCCTAAATAGCTCCGCCGCTATCGTGCGCCGCAACCGTTGGCTCAAACGCCGAATCAAAATGATGGGCTTGGACTGTAGGACCTGTAGATCATCTCCAAAAAATTTGGTGGGGTTTGGTTAAGTGTGCACGTCGCAGAACTAAACTAAACCCTACTTTTCGGGTTATTGTGCTTCGGCCGAGCTCTTTGCTCCGGCGCCGGCGTCGCTCCCCACCGCCGACCACTTGACCGAGAAGCTTCCTGGGACCAAGATGAGTCCATCCATGCCTTTGCATGGGGCCCATGTAGCTCGGGTGGAGTTCCACCATTAATGGTGGAGACTCGGGCCGAGCTTGCTCCACCGCCGCCGCCGCCGTGTCCTGTCATCGGGCATGGGTCCAAGGAGCTTCGTGGGGTCGAGAAGCACCTGTAGGTGCTGTTGCATGTGGCCCAGAACCCGTAAATGGAAAATCACCATTGTTGGCCCATGGTGCTCGAAGCTTCATCTTCTTCTTTTTGTTTTCGGCCAACCGAGGGTGCAAAGATGCCCGAGCTTGAATGAGAAATTCTTCTGCTGCCTTGTGATGCTTTCCAACCAAGTTAGAACCTCCCAGATCTGAGTTTGCCAAGGTTGCTGTTTTGGAGATGGTGGGTTGCATGTTAACTATTAATGCCCACTAAGTGTTTGAAGAAATGCCTGAAAGAGCTCGAATTTGGTTTTGGCCATTTGTGACCATCCATCAAGTGAGAAATTGACTCCACATAATCCCCTGAGCTTTATGCTCACTTCAGTTGCAATTTTGACTGAGTGGATCAAAGTGTGGAGCATTCATGGCTATTACATAGCTAGGGACTTGGATCTGTTGATCCAGCAACAACTAGGCTGCACTTGAGTGAGCCCTAGAGTCCCTGAGATGTTCTGAGCATGATGCTCAAGTTGCTTGGTTGTTTGCACAAGCAGAAATTAAAGTTCTAGCAATTAGAGGCTTTTGTGAGTCTGTGGTTGGGTATGTGTGAGTTGTTCCTTGATCAGCATTTGTGATTCAGGTTGGCACAGTCTGACTCTAGTCTTCGAGCATTCTGTTGGAGTCAATCGTTCGCCTGCAGACAGGTGGGTTTATCTTCGGTCCGGGCTTTATCATCTCAGCCCTCTAGGGTATCGTAATTGGTCGGACCCCCGTTCTTGTGGTAGCCAGATCTTATACTTGAGCCTTCTTCTTTTGATTGATGATTATCAGTTTGACTTTATATATCATCAGTTCATATATTGCCATGCCTGATTTATCCTTAGCTAGCTATCAGTTATTCAATATGATTTATAGTATTATTCTGGACTTTTGCCATGCCTGATTGGTCACTAGCTAGCATTCGTATATTATCATGCTTAACAGTCTATCTTGATTATTCCTAGACATATGCCATGTGTGATTGGACATTCATTCTATCTTGCATTTATTATTGCATGTGTTGAGATTAGTTTGGCTTTCAGTTATTGCATCCCTATAGGGATTTCCAGCTTGTTGCCGATTACCCGGTCTGTGGACCGTGAGCTTGAGCATTCGCATGATGATCGCCCGCATTGCTGTACTTCACGAACATCAGCGGGGTTGCGCCCGTGTGTATGTTCTTTACCTGTAAAGTGGTCTGGTGAAGGACCCGTGACCCCCAGGTTTGTTTCCAAGGGTGCCGGAGTGTAGACTCCCAGGTTAGTGCCCGAGGGTGCCGGGGTATGTCAACCAGGTTGGTGCCAGGTTCGGCGCTTTCCCTGAGGTCTTGTTGACCAATATGGTGGCTTTGATTGGGTATTTGGTTATTCTACCATTGATGCATTGTTTACCTGCTTAGCACGCTTAGTAATTGTACTCTGCTGATTACCCAGTTTCTTGATTCAGTCCCTATACCAGCATGCTCTTGTTTTAGTATTCAGTACTTGATATGCTCTGCACTGTATTCATGATTATTCGGTGTTTTTCCCTGAGGTCTATTTGACCAAAATGGTGGCTTAAATTGGGTATTTGCTTGTTCTACCGTTGATGCATAAATTGCCTGCTTATTATGTCCTTCATCATACTCTATGATTACTTAGTTCCTGTTCCTGTTATAAATATCATCCTATTATTGCTCAGTAATTATTAAGCCTGCTCTTAAATACAATACCATGATATATATCTGCCTTACCTATATTGACTCTTACTATCCGCTAGTTATTGTATGCCAGTAGGTACGATTTGTTATTTCTCGACTCGTCGTGCCCACTGGGATACATGTACAGTGTATCTCACACCCCCTGGGTGACCATTTTTCAGGTCGGTCGGGTACTGGGATGTCGGGATGTGTTGGTGAGGTTATCGAGATAGCTTTGACCCGTGGACAGTCGCTGTAATTTTATCAATTGTAAATCATGTAATTTAATTGTAAAGTTATTGTAATAAGTTGTTGTAAATATTTAATCATCTTTAAAAGTTCGTAGTTTAGACTACTTTGATATCAACTGCAAGTGCTGAGCCGTGCATGTATAGAAAAGGCTAAATCCAATGGGGATTGGGAATTTTCTATACATGTGACGATCTGTCGTGCCCTGGCTGGTTTTAAACTCTGATTGAAAAAAAAAAAATAAAAAATTAGACTTTGTTTTTCGAACTCGGGGCGTGACAATTTGCGGCCTTCCCTCTGCCGCTATCTCCTCAACCTTGTCGCCTACCCACTAGAAAAGCTTCCCGTGGAGTGTGGAGGGAATGCACTCATTAGCGTGAATCCAATCACGCCCTATCAACAGGTTGTAGTGGCTCGCAGCATCCACTACGAAGAAGGCGGTCCTCAAAGTCTTGGAACCGACCGTAATTTCGGTCGTCAGGACCTCCTTTGCTGCCTGACCGCCTTCGGTGAAGTTGGTCATTGTTGTGTCGGTCAGCTTGAGCTCCTCTTCGCTCTTACCAATCTTTTTCGGTGAAGTTGGTCATCGTCGACCATCGCCCCGCCGTCTACCATTACTCGACCAACTGCTCGCCCCTCGATCAAGGCCTATATATACAATGGCCTTATGAACCGGGTCAGAAAAGTCGATGGTTTTTCGAACACCACTACTTCGGCCTCCACCTTTCGCTCCGTCAGCTGGAACTCAGCTATGGGCAGACTCTCATCATCGGAGGTCTGCTCATCAACATCCTTTTGGGGCGTTGTCGCCATAAAAGACAACGGCAGGACATATACCATGTTGACCCCCGTCGGGTCTTCGTCGACCGACATGGTGTCGATCCGTGGCTTCTTCCCTTCGGCCTCTACCTCAACCGAAGATGGTGTTAGGACATCCTCGTCATCCCTCGGTGGCCATCTCTCACGTCGAGCCATCCTACCGAGGTCCCGCTTGGCAAGGGCCTCGGCCTCTTATCGCTCTCCTGGCGCTCCTTGGCTGCGCCTTACTACAACCTCTAGAGCTTTCAGGCGAGTGTCCAACTCGAGTCGGACGACTTCGCCTGTCGGCTTGGCCACCACCGATCGAAACGCTAGTGGTTTCTCCTGAGGCAGCACGGTAGAGCCTCCCGCCTCGTGGTCATGCCGCATCGGCACAACTAGGTGCCGATGCCTAGGCCATTCTCGCCTCGAGTTTGGCCGCGGCCGTTGGGCCGTTACACCATTATTCCTCGCGTCGTCCTCCAATCTCTGTATTCGACGCTTCTGCGTCTTTGACATGACTGGCCATTGCCACTGGGCCGGTTCTCTGGGCATGAACCACTGTTCGACCGGCATGTCTGCCGGTGGGTCCATCTTCCTTAGGTGTTCCTTAATGATTTCTCTTCTATGCCACGACTTAGGCCATGGTTGAATCCTGAGCTCCTCTGCTAGCTGGACGCCCAGGTCGTGGACTTCCCCTTTGGTAAGCCAAGAGAAGTCTGCATCGGGGAACGAGGGGGCTTCTCCTGCCCTCGGCGTCCGATAGTTGGGAGGCCGTGGTGTCGGCCCTTTCCCATGATGGCCGGCTGGGCCTGTCACGCCCCGGGGTCGAAACTGCGACCCGGGCTCGCTAACAGATCCGCCATCTGTACGGAAACTGCCGTACAGACAAAGCGTCTAGCCTGCAAAAGACAAAACTACAGCTACACAGATATCAGAGCGGATAAAAAGCTGTACTATAAAATTTCACAACTACAAAGTAGCAACAACTCATAGCCTATCTCCCAAAATCAGATGATACAAATAGAAGTTCACCTATACAACATCTACAAATCCAAATGGGAGATAGCTAACAGGAAACATAACCAACTCCCACAATCCGAGATGGTACATCTACCTCTCTCTAAAGTAACAATGCTGGTAGGGAACTATCACGCGACTCCCTGTCCTCGGTCCGTCCAGTCAAGCCCAGCAGGAACGGAAGAAAGCCTCAGCAACCTGTCACCGACAGAGGGTGTGAGAACTACATCCTACAGTAGTTCTCAGTGGGTACCGTCTCCAAGAACCACGGTCTGCCCACTAAGTCTACCAGAGGCATAAGATAACAGATAAGACTGATAATGAAAATAAGCTGGAAAAGAATCTACAGCTATCATGCCTCTATCTACTATGCTCAATAGGAAGAGACTATGGATGATGGTATGCAGCCACTCACTGCTGACAATATGTCACAAGTACTACTCTCAAGACACTCTACTATGACACATGCTATGCCATCACTCTCTCAGTGTAACCCAAATCTCAGCGACTGCCCCACAGGGTCCAGTCGAGTCAAGCCTGCGCCCCCTGGTGTATCAACCAGGGTGTCCAATCGGACAAACTCGATATCTCACACAGTGACCCCATGGTAGCTCGGCCAGGGGTATCAAGCGACCTCTAGTATATGAACTAGGCGCATCATCGCAGCCTCGTCAGGCTCGGTATCATCATCGCAGCCTCATCAGGCTCGGAATCATCAACGCACCCGGGGCGTAGCTCGAGGGGTGTGACCCCACCGAACTCAAGTATCTCATCAGTATCACTGTCTCACAAGTGGCTCCTGCAGGCTATAGTCCTCGATCAAACAGATCGGTATCTCGATGCTCAAAGCACAACTCAGTCGGAGAACCCTCCACGACTCAATCTCACAACACTGACCCACTCAACGAAAGTACTACACAGCTGGGACCACCGTCTCCCCCAACGGCTCCCACAACAACACCCTACTGAACTCAACACACAACTCACGGCCGGAGATGCTCCACAGCCAGATCTGCGAAGGGTCCGAAACCCCAGGAGACTAACACCTACGTCCCCAAGAAAGAAAGCAACCCTTAGAACCCAGATCACTCGAATCCGCTCGGGTGGATAAGTTTATAAGAAACCACGTCATTTATTTCAGAAAACCATTCAATCTGAGAGAAATCCATCTTTTAATGATTTTTAGTCCTTTTTAGAAAAACCCCTTGAAAACAAGTTTTATGCCCAAACCTCGAAGAGCTAATGCCCTCGTCCTATCAAACAAGAACAGACTCAGGCGACCTTGCGAGGCTTGGAAGAAACATTGTTTGACCAAAATCATGCATTCGTCCAAAAAGGTTCTGGGTTCAAGGTCCTGCTAACACACGTGCACCACGATCACAACATGGTGGTGATGAGAAGAACAGCGGAAAGGAAAAACCCCGGAACCACCGTTTACCTGAAACGGTTCCCCAAAACACTAACGCTGGCCTAACCCAGCCACCAGGCCCCACTCGGCCCCCCCGGGCCCGAGTGCAACACCCGTCCCACAACACTCTGATCACTCGGCCCACTACCCGGGCGAGGAACTCTATGTCCCGAAGGATATGAAAAGTGTGGGATGTCTAAAACATAAAAGAACCTAGCCCAGATTAAGGTTCTCTATTGGTCTGGTCAAACACATGCACATATGACGGGGGTGCTAGTTAAGTTCCAAGAAAACACTTAAACTAGCATGCAATCCTATCACAATAGAATTAGAAGGAAGTCCGTAGACTTGGAGAGAAAACCAACCCACCTCAGAATGCCACCAATTGCTTGTCGACACTTGCAATTGGGCTCAGCGGGACTTACCTTGCCTCCACGAGGTCCGCACGCAAAACGGAGCACGCTGCGTCCAACCACACGACCGCGCGCTCCGCGGATGTCCCGAAACAAGCCGGCGGGTCCACGCGACGGAAAAACCCACAACCGCCCCCGGCGGAAGCTAAAAACAGCACTGCAAGCTGCCAGGAGCGAAGAAATCGCAAAATTAATCAAAACGGTCAAAACCGAGCATCCGACGGCGAAAAACAACCTCCGTCGGCGAAAACAGCCTCCGTCAGCGAAAACCAGCGCCCGACGGTGAAAAACAGCACGCGGCGGCGAAAAACTGCTCCGTCGACGAAAAACTGCGCCCGACGGCGAAAAACAGCACGCGGCAGCGAAAAACTGCTCCGTCGGTGAAAAACTGCGCCCGACGGTGAAAAATAGCACGCGGCGGCGAAAAACTGCTCCGTTGGCGAAAAACTGCGCCCGACCGCGAAAAACAGCTCGAAAATCAGCTTGCGAAAATCCTGCGAAAACCACTCGCGAAAAACTGCCCGAAAACCGCTCGCGAGACTGCTCGCGAAAACAGCGAGAAACGGCTTGCGAAAAACAGCGAAAACCTGCGCGAAAGCCCACGCGAAAACTGCTCGCAACCTGCTCGCGAAAACCGCTCAAAAAACTGCTTGACGGCGAAAAGCAGCAGCCGACGGCGAACACCGCGGCCGACGGCGAAAACAGCGGCCGACGGCGACAACGGGCTCCGACGGCGAAAAAACGGCGCCGGCACGCAAACCGAGGAGTCGCCCGCCGTCCGGGAGCACGCCGAGCGGCGAAAACCCAGCCGCGCGACGAGGGAGGCCCGCCGCACGGCGCCAAACCAAGCAGCGCCGCGCAGCAACCTGCTGCGCGGTGCCGGAGCGCGCCGCGCAGCGCCGTGCGGCGCTGCGCGCGGCGCCCAGCGGCGCTGCGCGCGGGCCCGCGCGCAGCCCCCTGCGCTGCGCGCGGCCCTGCCGCGCGCGCCTGCGCACGGCCATGCCGCGCGCGCCTGCGCGCGGCCAGGCAGCGCCGCGTGCAGCACTTTGCTGCACGCGGCGCCGCGCCCAGCGGCACGTCGCCGCAGGGTGCTGCCAATAGCAGCACCCTGGCGCCGCGACGGGTAAATTAATAAAAAACCCCAATAATTCGGAAAAATCCCAAAATTCCATTTTTAGCTTTTAAAAACCAATTAAAAACCCCAAAGCTCTCCAACAATAAAATCCAAGCTCAAAACTCCAACATTAAAATTTTCAAGAATAAAAAGCATCAAAATACCCACCTCAAAAATGCATCCACGCTCCTCACGGCCACCACGGGGGAGAAACCTCGACTAAGCTCAACTCCAAAAACCCACTTGGCCTTCTTCTTCTCCTTCCTTTTCCTCTCTTTTCCTCTTTCTTTCTTTCTTTCTTTCTTTCTCCCTTTTCTTTCTTTCTCTGCTGCAGAGGGAGGGAGAGGTGGAGGCTGGGCTTTTTATAAAGGAAAAGAAAGGATTAATTAATTAACTAAATCCACAATCCAACTCCAACTCACTTTTTGCCTTCGGGCTCTCCGCCGCTGCCCGGAACCTCCCGAACTCCGCTGTAAATCAAAAGTACACGCGCTCACAGCTTTTTCTCTTCAAAAAGCTCATCCGTTTAGTCGGGGTGCTCAAATCAATTACCGGCTCCAAAATTGCCAGTTCCGACTCACTTTTTGCCTCTGGGTCCTCCGCGTCAGTCCGGAACCTCCCGAACCTCACTGTAAATCAAAAGTACACATGTCCACAGCTTTTTTTCTTCAAAAAGCTCATCCGTTGAGTCGGGGTGCTCAAATCAATTACCGGCTCCAAAATTGCCAGTTCCGACTCACTTTTTGCCTCCGGGTCCTCCGCGTCAGTCCGGAACCTCCCGAACCTCGCTGTAAATCAAAAGTACACGTGTCCACAGTTTTTTCTCTTCAAAAAGCTCATCCGTTGAGTCGGGGTGCTCAAATCAATTACCGGCTCCAAAATTGCCAGTTCCGACTCACTTTTTGCCTCCGGGTCCTCCGCGTTAGTCTGGAACCTCCCGAACCTCGCTGTAATTTGAAAGTACACCTATTCCAAGTGTTCCTGAATTTCCGGCACTCCACGGTGAAGTCGGAAATTCCCAATCTCATCCTCAATCGGCCTACAAAGCCCGGAAAAACCCCGAATCGAGCTGGAGCTTCTGCGTTGATCCGGATCAACCCGGCATCAACTGTAAACTCAAATGCAACATGCTCAAGGCAACTCTCTGCTCCAAGTCATCCATGTGGTCGGCACGCTATCCAAAGACCCGGTACTCTACAGGGCCCCTATGTGTACCCGTCGGTCCGAGCCTCTAGTTTGGGGCCCGATCCGCTCCGGGCATTGTGAGGGCTCGTATGCTAGTCTCCCTTCAGCCTGTTGGCCGAAGGGTCTTCAGAATGCCCCTTGGATCTGGCTTTCTCCATAGCTGTGGTGGGGGCCCTGCTGCTGCTGTGGGGCTTGCAGCCCCTCGCGGCCGACTGACTTTGGCCTCGGCCTCTCCTGGCCGTAGAAATCTCGCAAGACCTTCTGGATGGGAAGGTCTTGTTCTTCTTTCTTGTTCTCTTTCTCAGATGACTGCTTATTGGATCCCTCGGTCGAGCTTGGGTCCGGCCGGTGGTTGTGGTGGTCCGCACCTTCAACGCAGTTGATGAAGGCAAACCATTTCTTCACCTCCTCAGGTAACTCGAGGAGGAGAGCATCCCAATCTTCCTCTATCATTTTGGCCTTGCAACGGATCCAGAGCCGAAACATGTTTTGTGCCGATTGCTTCTTTGAGGGGGACTCGAGCCCCTACATCGGCTTCTTCACTTTCGGGTCCACCAAGTTTACTTAGGGAGGAAAAGGGTTAGTGTTGATCTCCATATATTTTTTCTTTTTCTTGGTCGGCAAAAATAAGCTGACCCTCATTAATCTCTTTCTAGATTTGCTTCTTAAAGGCGAAGCATTCGCCTGTTCGGTGGCTCCAGGAATGGTACCACTTGTACTATTTTCGCCACCGGAGCTCCTCATAGGGAGGGATTGACTGTCCCTCCTTAAGCTTGATTCGGCCGTCCTTATACAACCGATCGAATATTTGATCGGTCTTGAACGTGTTGAAAGTAAAGGAGTTAGCCGATGCCCGAGTTTTAAACTCTCGGGCCTTACTGGGCTTGAGGATCTGGCATTTATAAGGCTCGTGCCCTGATATCATTTTGGCCGCACACACTTCGGCCTCTTTGGCCAAAGACTCGCCTTTGCTTGACCCGCTCGGCTCACCAAGATTCGAGCTTCTTTCGACGAAGGAGACGTTATGCTCCTTCGGCTTTCTCCAATCTTGACCGCAACCCCATTTCGGCCGCTCCTCATTATTATTTTTCTGGAATTGCTCATATTGAGCAACTGAACTCCCAAATAAAAAAGATTGGGAAAAAATTGACCCTCGAAATAGTCGCGGGTCTTGGAGTGGAAGCCGTTAAACGCGATTTTCGTGAACTCGGCCTCTGGCATTATGACGAAACATCGATTCCTTGCCATCTTGAAACGATTGAGGTATTCCTCGACCGTTTCTCCGGCATTCTGCCGATACAATGCTATATCGGCAATCAAGAGTTCGGGGACAGCCCGATAGAACTGCTCGTAGAATTTAGCCTCTAGCTTGTCCCAATCCCGAATGGAGTTGTGGGGCAGGCTCGTATACCATGAGAACGTCGTCTTGGTTAACGACGTGCTGAACAGCCTCATCTTTAAGAACGGGCTAGCGGCGGCCTCTCGGCATTAGGCCGTGAATCGAGCTATGTGCTCAACGGTATTCTCATTCTCTTCGCCTGGGAACTTATCAAACTTTGGCATCTTCTAGTTGGCCGGGTACAGGTGATCCGTATCGATGTGAGCAGGATACAGAGACCTGAACACTGGCCGAATTGCCGGCTTGACCGAGGCGCCGAAGGAATTGCAGATGGTCTCCTCCACATGGGCATGAATGTTGGCGAGCCCTACTCGAGGTGTTGGGGCTGTTGGGTTATGATAGAATATGGATCTAAATAGGGGAAAAAACACCTAGAGGGGGGGTGAATAGGTGTAAACCATAAACACTCAAAAATCGTTGCGCAATAAAACCCAATGCGGAAATGAAAAAATAACACGTATGATTTTTACGTGGAAAAACTCCAAACCGGAGTAAAAAACTACGGGACCGATAACACGGCGAAATCCACTAGAATTAACACACGTACAAGGTGATATACCGTACTCACAGCTAACGATCTCTTTTGTCAAGAATGTTTTTTTTTTTTTTTGCAGAGATTACAGATGTCTAAGTCTAGAGTCTGTTCTAGGAGTTTATCTCATGTATCTTATTTGGTTCTCCATTGTAAATTTTTGTTGTATGATGATAGCAACAAAAATATCTTTTTTGAATTTTCTTGAGTGGATTTGTGTTTTGTCACGAAACCGCCAAAGGGGGAGATTGTTAAGGAATTTGTGTTGGCGTATTTCGTGAAATTATTTAAGTCTTGAAGATTGAAGATAAAGAAGTTTGGATCATATACCTCAATCTCAAGAAAGAAGAATTCAAAAGGATCACCATACAACAAGAATTTTTGCATATAAAACCAAACACAGAGATAGAGTTTATACTCATCATGACATTTATGAATTCAGATATGTAATAAGATCACAATCAAAATTAGACATATCTTCTAAGCATTAAAAACCAAATGTCATATGTATGTTAGTTAACAAACAACTTATTAGAAATATTACATGCCCAAATAGTTAGTCGAATAGTTAGTAGAGGCATGCATGCAAAACCCAATTCAAAACCAAAAGTTGATGTCATACTTACCTTTCATAGTCTTACCTTTCATAGTTCCTTTCATAGTTCAGTTCACAATTTGTTCGATCATAGTATCATTCTATCTCTCTTCTCTCCCCCTTTTTGTCACAAAATAAGCCAAAATTTACAAAACGGAGAGGTGAAAAGTACTAAAGCAAGAAAAATCAGAGACCTAAACAAAGAAAAAACTGAAAACTAAGCCTGCACAACAAAATGATATGTTAGAAAGAAGTTCAATTGTCAGACTATGAGCCTTCTGAGCTACTGCAGTCCAGTTTGTGTAGAATCCCTTTAAGCATTTTTGATAATTTGGAGCAGTTCTTTTTCATCTTGTGAATGTCAGCCGACATTCTTTCTTGTGCTTCAGATATTCTCCTTTGTGCTCGTTGCATAGACAGTATATCAGCTTTTGTGGTGATTCTCTTGGAGGTAGAAGGAGATTGTGTGGATGCTGAAGGTGTATTTTGAGATTCTCTAGGCAGAGAGCGTGCTCTGGCGAGTGGTTCATTAATCTGAATTCCTCTGCCCCTTGAATTCTTGCTCCTTGTGGGATGTTTGGTTGTTGAGGAAGACGTTATCAGCTTCTTTTCCTTTAGATAGAATCTATCTTCGTCATCCACCGCTTGTTGTGATTCTTTACAAAATATTTCCCAATCCTCTTCATCCTCTGATTCTGACTCAACTTGAGGAACAGTGTTTATCTTCTTCTGACTTGCTTCAGCTTGTTCCTTTTTGACAGATGCTCAAGTTCCCACTAATGCTACAATGAGCGCAATAATCCAAGCGAAAATCATTTTGCTACTAGTGCTCAGATAATAGAAAAGCCTGTGAGCAAAACTCAAGAACACGAGAAAAATTATTTATTTTCAAAAATTTGAAAAATTGTACCTAAACAATCATTATCATGTAGAGAGACTAGGATTCAAACAAGTTTTGCAAAAAGAATTTTAAAAATAGATCAATCCCATGATTTTCAAAAATTCCTATTATATACCCTAAAACCGAATTTTCAGAAATCAAAGCCTAAAAATTCGTTAATCAAGAGAATACCTAGCATATAATCAAAACTAATCTACCCAGAGTTCTTATTTCAAAAGAAATTTGATCAAAAACCAATCTCAAACGAAAAAGATATAAGATTGCCATCACGTTTTGAGCAAAAAGATAAAAAATGGTGAAAAACCGAGATTTTGATCATAAGAACTCACTTTGAATCAAAGAAGATGGGTTGGGAAGGCTCCAAGACGATTGTTTTCTAGAGAGAGAAGGTCTGGAGACTCAAAAACAAAAGATTGAAGTAAGAGAAAATCAAAACCCTTTTGTTCTATATAAAACCCTAGCCGCGGTCCGGACTGCCTCAAGAACCCAGTCCGGATCGACTTACCCGCAGGAATACCTGCGTTCGGGGTCCGGATCGGCTTGTCCAGTCCGGACCGGCTCCATACTTTTTCTTCAGAAAAATTCCAGAAAATCCAGAAACAGTATGTAAGCACTTTTGTGTATCAACTTTAAATGAAAATCATCGTTTCATATTAAAAGAAATAGATTATGCAAAATCTATCAATAATGTCCAAAAATTGAAACGAAAATTTATAAAAATTAAATCCCTTAAAGTTGAACAACTTCAATCACATCTAACATGATCTTATGAGTAATGCCTTTATCAAATCATCAATTTGGTAAAGAAAATGAAATACCAAGATCAATAGATGTTTGAAATCCCAAATATGTTAGATAATGTATCTAGTCAATCTGTTGAAGAGAGTGGCTCTTTGAGCATCTTTCATTAAAAATCCCACCTTATACCAACCTTGGAATTTGACAGAGTCAAATATTCCAAAAAGCATTTTATCTAATCAACTTGAAAAAATCATGCTTGATATACATGTGGTAGCTGCACACAGTACTCGGACGACCGAGGTGGTAGCTCTTTCCTCCATGTGGTGGTAGTTTTCACACTCCTCATTGGGATGTAACTCTTTCCACATCTTTTGAGCATAACATTTTGCATTAACTCCCCCTCAATTGGCTATCAATTATATAATATATAAGGTATTCAACCAAAAATTGATCTCGATTTCATACTCGACTCAATTGTCAAATAAGATAAAAACTATACCAAGAGATCATTTGAGAGAGAAATTGACTTTGATCAAAACAAAGATGACTTAATTGACATAAATGATCATTGCATCAAATGAATTATTATGATATCCAAAGCATAATAAATTTCAAATTATATAAAAGGATGCAGTTAAAGTCAATAATACTAGTGCTCAATTTATGTTCTATGTACAAACATAGATGATGAACAAAACCACAAAACAAAACCTAACCTAAGCAAAAGTTTCAAAACGAAGTTATTTCAAGGAAAGCATTCCAATTGCTTTACGCAAATGAATAAAACGTTTTTGATCCAAATGTTTTGTTAAAAAGTCAGCTAATTGATCCTCTGTTGAAATATAGGAAAGTTGAAGAATATTTGATTCAACTAGCTCTCTTAGAAAATGATATCTAAGTTCAATGTGTTTTGTTCTTGAGTGCAACACAGGGTTTTTGGAAATATTTATAGTACTTGTGTTGTCACAAAGAATGGTTACCAAAGTTGCTGAAATTCGGAAGTCGCTCAACATGCTTTTCATCCAAATGAGTTGAGTTGAACAACTACCCGCTGAGATATATTCCGCTTCGGCAGTTGAGAGTGCTATGCAATTTTGCTTTTTACTATGCCATGCAACAAGGCAGTGGCCAAGATAGAAGCATGCACTACTCGTACTCTTCCGATCATCCACAGATCCTGCCCAATCGGCATTTGAATATCCTATAATGTCAAGCGTTGTTCCCATAGGATACCAAATTCCGAAATTCAATGTTCCTTTGATGTACCGGATGATCCTTTTCACCGCTTTCAGGTGAACCTCCTTTGGTGCTGACTGATATCTCGCGCAGATCCCAACACTAAAGGATATATCCGGGCGACTAGCCGTGAGATAGAGTAGACTACCAATCATGCTGCGATAAAGCTTTTCGTCTACACTTTCACTAAGAGATTCACTTCCTAATCCCTTATTGCTAGTTCCCATAGTAGTCGGAAAATCTTTAGAGTCTTCTAATCCGAATTTCTTCACCAACTCCTTTGCATACTTGGATTGGCATAGACGAATGCCTTCTTCATTTTGTTTTACTTGCAATCCAAGAAAGTATGTCAGTTCGCCCATCATTGACATCTCAAATTCGCTTTCCATGGTTTCAGCGAATTTAGAAGCATCATTGTCTCTAGTTGCACCAAATATAATGTCATCGACATAGATTTGTGCTACAATGAAATTATCCTGATAATGCTTCACAAAGAGAGTCCGGTCTGCTCCCCCTCGAGTGTAGCCCTTTTTCAATAAGTGCTTTGTTAGCCTTTCGTACCATGCTCGCGGTGCTTGTTTTAGACCGTAAAGAGCCTTTTTCAAACGAAAAACATGGTTAGGTTGTTTATAGTCTACAAAACCTTTCGGTTGAGCCACATAAACTTCCTCGTTTAAATACCCATTTAAAAACGCGCTCTTAACGTCCATTTGAAAGAGTTTTATTTTAAAGTGACAAGCAATTGCGAATAAGATACGAATTGACTCGAGTCGAGCAACTGGGGCGAACGTCTCATCAAAGTCTATTCCTTCAATTTGCGAGTAGCCCTGAGCAACTAATCGTGCTTTGTTCCTGATGATGGTACCATCCTCATTTTTCTTATTCTTGAAAATCCACTTAGTACCAATCACGTTGTGTTGCTTCGGTGGCTTCGTTAATTCCCAGACTTTGTTTCTTTCGAACTGATGGAGCTCTTCCTGCATTGCTTCAATCCAGTAGTCATCCTGAAGAGCTTCATCGACGTTCTTTGGTTCTACCATGGAGACATAACATGTGACTCCACAAACCAACTGCCTCCGAGTTTTGACTCCTTCTTGTGGATCTCCAATAATGTTTGATTCCGGATGATCTTTGGAGATTCTTAACGTTTGCGGTAACGGAGTTCTCGGAGATGCATGTGATGATTCCTGCACATCAGATAAACTAGAAGAGCCATTAGATGCATCATTATTATTGGAAGAATTATCATGAGAAGATGCATTTACAGGAGTATCATCATCAAGAGACATATCAGGGGTAGATTTATCAGATGTAAAGTGAAAAGCTTCATCTACTTTAACATTTATAGATTCAACCATCGTTTTAGATTCAAGGTTAAATACCCGATATGCTCTACTGTTTGCAGAATAACCCATGAAAATCCCTTCGTCACTTCGAGAGTTGAATTTACCAAGATTTTCGCGATCTCGCAAAACAAAACAGCGACTCCCAAAGATACGAAAATATTTGATATTTGGTTTTCTACAAAACCACAGCTCATATGGTGTATTTAATGTTCCCGGGCGCAAATACACTCGATTAATTACATAGACGGCGGTGTTCGCGGCTTCAGCCCAAAAATGTAACGGGAGATTCTGGCTATGAAGCATCACACGCGCCATCTCCTGAACAACCCCGTTTTTGCGCTCAACAACACCATTCTGCTGAGGTGTATAGGGTGCTGAGAATTCATGTTTTATGCCATTGGAAGTGCAAAAATCAGTGAATTTAGAATTAATGAATTATCCACCTCTATCACTCGAACACGAACGATCTTTTCATTTCTTTCAATCATAATACGATGACAAACCTCATGAAAAGAGTCGAAAGTATCCGCTTTCTCTTTTAAAAAGTTACCCATGAATATCTAGAGAAATCATCAACCAAAAGAAAAATATATCATTTACCTCCCAAGCATGGTTGACGAGTTGGCCCCATTAAGTCCATATGCAGTAATTCTAAGGGCCGGTTAGTACCAACGTGGTTCAAGTTCTTGTGTGCAGCCCTTGATTGCTTTCCCTTTTGACAACCTCCACACACAATGTTATCTTTAAATGTAAGTTTAGGAACCCCCTTAACCACGTCTTTATTAGAAATCCTTGCTAGTTCTTTAAAATTTATGTGACCTAGCCTTTCATGCCAAATAGTTTCATTATCTAAAGAAACTATGTTACATTTTTCAGAAATTTTGTTTGAAACAACATAGCAATTATTTTGAGATCTAACCCCTTTCAAAAAGAATACATGGTCTTTATCAGTTACAATACATTCTATAGACGAAAAATTAACTGAAAAACCATTGTCACAAAGTTGACTAATACTGATGAGGTTAGTCTTAAGGCCTTCTACAAATAGAACATTATTCAAAACAGGGCCTTCTAGAATAGCGATTGTTCCTTTTCCAACAATTTTAGAAGAACGACCGTCTCCGAAAACAACATGTCCTCCGGAGATTTTCTCTAAAGTTTGAAAACAGTTTTTGTCACCGGTCATGTGACGGGAACATCCGCTATCCAGATACCAAGACGAGTTGTTATAAGCATGTAAAGAAGTATGAACAACAAGACAAGGGAAGATTTCACCTTTGCGCACCCAAACCTTTTTGGACTGCATCGGTAATATTTGTGAAGTTATTGTGAGGACCCGGAATTCCCACGTTTGGATTACTGTTGGATCTGCGGCTTCCGGAGACCCATGTTGGGTGTTAGAGGTGTTTGCGCGCATATTGGACCCAAGATTTGGACTCGGCATGAAAAACGGATCAAGTTTGCTTTCCCGGGAATTTTTGAGAAATTTTAGAAGTGGAATTTGGCAAATCGGACAGCGGATTTGGATTCAGCGCGCGAAAACGCTCAAAATGGACTATTTACTTGTATTTTTCGGAGCTCGGATGACCCGGCACGGATTTCGAGGTCTTGGGTACTGTTCCGGCTGCCGGAGAGGCGCCGGCGGCGGCGGCGGGCGGCGGAGCGCGGCGGCTGGCGGCGGCGGAGGTGCGCGGTCCACCGCGGAGGCGTGCACCCGGGCGCTTGCCACGTGGCGCCTCCCGGTTGGCGGGCGCAGTGGGCGCGGTCCACGGGATGGCGCGGGTGCACGGTGGACCGGAGCGGGACACGTGGCGTGATGGCATTGGCCGGTGCACGAGCGCGCGGTCCACGCAGCTGGCAGCTGGTGCCTCGGGATGCGGGCCCGACACGGGGCCGTGGGCGGCGCGGCCGCGCACGTGGGCGCGACGTGGGCGCGGCCGGGCGCACGTGGGCGCGAATCCCGAGGAGTTGACTCCGCGTTTGGCGGCAGAGCTGGAGGACACGTGGCGCGACGCGGTTGGCCGCGCTCGCTGTTGCCTGTTCGGGGACACGTGTCACTCCAGGGGCGATTCGGGCGCAGCTGGTTTGGGGTACATTTTGGGTCACTGTAGCAGCCCGGAAGTTTCGGGCGCCCGGAAGTTGGGACAAAATGGGTATTTCAGGATTTGTTGAGTTGGGGCTATAAATAGCCCCCTTTGGCCTGCGTTTTGAAGGTTTTACCGAGCTCTTCTCAGGCAGAGGTTTTAAGAGGAAATGTTCCTCACCTTGTGCTCCACCTTGTGATGGATTTACAGAATTTTTGGAGGCCTCGAGATCCGCGCTTTCTGCGACGCGGCGCACTGCGACGTTTCTTGGATTTTGGCTTCTACCGTCGCCTTTCAGTGTGGGAGACCCCCTGAGCTACCCCGATGGAATTTTGAGACGATTTTTGTGGCACCGCGTTCACGAGAGGTACGCCTTCGATTTCCGTGTTGATCACCTTGATTGATTCTGAGTTCTTGTCACGGTTTACGAGGCATTTCTAAGCCACTGTTTTGCTGGTGGATTTCTGGACAGCGGAGGCTTGCCGGAATTTTATCTCCGCAACCGAGTGTCGGATCGAGACGAGCCTATACACTTTTTGGATCTACTCGTCGCAAGGATTATCATTGTATTTTTCCGGGATTTTTCTGAGGCTTGCCCGAAGGTATACTATTCCCCTTTTATCTGTGTTTGAGTTTACAGTTGTGTGGTTGTGAGTGTTTGCGCACCTGTACTGTGGAATTTGTAACTTGGCCTACGGGGCTCGGATTTGGGCGTGCAGGTACCCGTTTCGAAGGTCTCGACGAGACGCTCGCGGTGATATTTTTATCGGAATTTTCAGGGTACTTTCTGCAGGTGGGAATTTCAGATCTTCAGGACTGTCTTCTGCAGATTTTTGTACTTGGTTATTTTGTGGAATAAAGTGTAACCTTGGACCTTTTGTTGTACCCAGGAGTATTTGCGGATGTTTGTGAACCCGTTGGGTTGAGGATTAGTTGAGGTTGTTGCTTCTGGTGTTTTCAGCTGTGGAACTCCGGACTGTTAGCATTTTCTGGTGGGTGGCCTTGTCTTCACAACCTATGGACTGTGCATTAATTCTATCTGTGTAGGGACTTGCATGTTATAGATGTGTTTTATATAGCATGCTAGATTATAGGAATTGATGTTCCTGATGTTGATAGATCATCATGTATTTATTGTCCTTCCCTACAAGCTGTTGATTATTGTTATCTTGGAATTTGACCTAGCACCCCTGTCATATGATTGCATGTGTAACCAGACTGGTAGAAAACCCTCACTTGGGCTAGGGTTATTTCTGCTTTAGACATCCACACTTCTATCTTTCCTGGACATAGTGTTCTTCCTCGCCCGGGTAGTGGGCCGAGTGGTCAGGAGTTATCTTTTAGTGTGGGATGCATGTTACACTCGTGCTTGGGAGCAGAGTGGCGTCTGGTAGATGTAGTTGGTTGTTCATCTGTAGCGGGAGCCGTTGGGTAGACGGCGGTCCCGAGATGTTTTATTTTTCTTGTTTTATCTGTCGCCGCTGTGCTAGTGGCAGCGGTAGATCAGTGTTAGCAGAACCTTAAACCCAGAACCTTTTTGGACACACATATGATTTTTGTCAACCAAATATTTTCTTCCAAGCATCGTAGGGTCGCCTGAGTCTGTTCCTGTTTGATTGGACGAAGGCATTAGCCCTTCGAGGCTTAGATATAAAACTTGGTTTCAACTGTTTTCCTAAGCAGAACTAAAAATCATTAAATATGGATTTCTTACAGATCAGATGGCTTCAGTAAGAAATGTCACAGTTTTTCCTATAAATTAACCACCGAGATGATTCGAGTGGTCTGGGTTCTAAGGTCTGCCTTTTCTTGGGACGAGAACAACGAGAGGCTATGCCTAGAGCCTGTTCTTGTTTGATTTGGGTTGTAGGTTCTAGTCTTTCGGTGTTCCCGGACCCTTCATTGGGTCAGTGGTTGAGATGTTCGGCCTGTTTGGCCTGTTGAGTCAGCTGTTCGCAGTGGATGCGATGTCGGCCTGTTGAGGCAGTTGTTCGCAGTAGATGCGACGTTTGGCCTATTTGGCCTGTTGAGACAGTTTCTCGCAGTGGATGCGACTTGGTGCCATGAGTTGGCAGAGTGTGATCTAGAGGTTGTTTCTCTGATTTAGTGGTGGAGGTGGTTCTCCCACTTAGCCTTGAGGATCTTGGGGTTCTGGCAGATCGAGTCGTGGAGGTTTCCCGACTCAGCCATGGTCGTGCATTTATCAGATTGAGTCGTTGAGGGTTCTCCGACATAGCTGTGAGAGTGTGTTGGGCTATTACTGTTCGAGTCGAGGTTCTTTTTCCGACTGAGTTGTGCTTTGAGCTTGGAGTTACCGATCTGTTTGATCGTGGATCATAGCCTGCATGAGCCACATTTGAGCTTGACAGAGATACTTTACAGAGATACTTGAGATGGGTTACTTTTTACTCAAGCGGGTCGCTCCCCTCGAGTGCCACTCCGGAGTAGGCGAGACCGGGTTGTTATACCGGCGTGAGATTGAGCTTTTCTATCGCGACTTGTCGTTGCATTTGTCCCTCTGGCTGTGCTGGTGTTGGCAGTCATGGACGTCCTACGTAAGTCCGCTCCTCCGGGACGTAACGGCAGTAGATCCTACGTAAGTCCGCTCCTCAGGGACGTAACGGCAGTAGGTTGGCGCAGGCTTGACTGGACCCGAGGAGGCAGTCAGTTCAGATTGAGTGATCAGAGATGAGAGTTAGTTGTGGCATCATGTTCTTTCTGTCCCACTCTTTGAGCATCTAGATAGAGGCATAGTAGCTGTAGAGTTTACTTTTCCCAGCTTTCCTTACAGCACTGCTTTTGTTACTTTATGCCTCTAGTGGACTTAGTGGGCAGACCGTCGGGCTTGTTGGCGGCACCCACTGAGAACTACTTGGGACGTAGTTCTCACACCCGTCGTGGTGTCTTTTCCCACAGGAACTTCTACTCCAGTTCCTGTTGTTCCTGTTGCTGATCCTTCTGACCGAGGCGAGGGAGTCGCGAGCTAGTTCCCTACCCGTCGTTGGAGTGTAGCGGTACCCCTTCAGAGGAGAGCTTCAGTAGATTAGTTATTTTATTTTCCTCCTTTGAGAGACTGTTGTAGTGAGGATTGTTATGTATTGAGAGCCTGTACACTGATGTATTTATTGGAGATACCTCCCGATTGAGTTCTGAGTTTGTATATGAGGATTCTGCATGATTATCATTTTTGGGAGACGGACATTGTTGTGTTATTTCCAGTTGTACAGTGATTGATTTAGTTATACAGCAGATTTTTATTTATAGCTCTGATATCTGTTTAGCTGTAGTACTTTTCTTGCAGGTAGGACGCTTCACCTATGCGGGTTTGGCATAGGTGGCGGATCTGTTGGCGAGCCGGGTCACAGTTTCGACCCCGGGGCGTGACAGTTATTCTCCTTGGTGAAAGCGTCTTGTTTGATTCATTGCTTGACATCGTCTTGCGAGGTGAACTACCAAGGCTCTTTTCCTTTGAAAAGTTTTCCTTTGATTTCCGGGGAATCACCTTTTTGGTAGTTGTTGCAAGAGGCGCTTGAGTTGAACGTTTCGCTCCCATCTTGCAATTTCTCCTTATGTGCCCTGCAAAACCACAACGAAAACATATCTTAGTGCTTGACGATCCCGAAGAGGGTGAAGTAGGCTTGTTGTCGTTGTTTGTCGTAAATTCCGGTGTCGGGGGAGGAGATACCGACTGGGGCACAAAGACTGTCCCAATCGAACTAAAATTGTCTTCAGTTTGATTGTATCCGAGGCCGAATCTGTTTGTTTGACCAAGACCAAGTATCTTATCCAACTTACTCCTTCCAGAAGAAAATTGCTTTAAATCATCCTTGAGTTGGAAAATGGTCTTCGTCATTTCCATTTTTTCCTGTCGAGCCTCGCTGTAGAGCTTCAAGAAGTAATTTGCTTTATTCACCATATCTACATAATTCTTCTCGAGATGCTCATTAGACTCTTGAAGGGAAACATTTACTTTGATCAGATTATCCCTTTCCACTTCAAGAGCGTTTGAGAGAGAAGTTGCCCTTTTTGCTTCTTCTTCGAGATCCTGCAAACTCCCTCTCAAACTCTTATTTTGCTTTGCCAGTTTCTTTGAAACCTTCAAAATTTTATGGTAGGCAAAAGCAAAATCTTCACCTTCAGAATTATCCGATTCATCGTCCGTTGCATTCTTTTCAACTTGGGAGGAGTTGGACAATGACTCAGATGTACTTGCCATAAAGCATATGAACGGTGAATATGTGGACGCGTGGAATGCCGTTGCGTTATTTTCTTCATCACTGGAAGATGACTCATTCGACGTTGAGGTGTCATCCCAAGTGACGGCTTGCATCGCTTTCTTCTTTGACGGATTCTTATTTGGACACTCCGTTGAGATATGGTCGTACCCTCGGCACTTGAAGCATTGGACTTGTCCCTCTGAGCTTTTCTTATCCTTTGAAAAACTTTCCTGCTTTCTTGACTTTTGGCTTGAATAACCTTTGCCTTTCTTCCACTTTCCGAATGATGGAGTTTTACTTGAATTACCCCTTCGAAAGTTTCGGCGAAACTTTCTTGTCAAGAGAGCAAGCTGCTTCTCAAAGTCCTCCATAGATAGGTTCTCGTCGTCGTCTGAGGAGGATGAATCCGCGTCTTCTTCTTTTGTTGTTTTCAATGCAAAACCTGAAGACTTAGAAATAGATGTTTTTCCAGAAGAATTGTTAGTAGGAAATGTCATTTCATATGTTTGTAATGAACCAACTAATTCTTCTACACGGATTTCGTCCGGGTGTTTAATAGTTTCAATGGCCGTAACCTTGGAACGAAATCTTTCAGGACGAGTCCTTAAAATCTTTCTTACAATTTTAAATTCTGGAATTTTCTCTCCCAAGTTAGCACATGAATTCACGATGTCTTGCAATCGTGTATAATAATCTGTGAACAATTCATTTTCTGCCATGAAAATGGAGTCAAACTTGCTCGTAAGCATTTGCAGTTTTTGAATCTTCACAAGGTTAGTTCCTTCATGTGTAACTTGAAGAACATCCCAGATTTCTTTCGCAGTCTCATATGCCGAGACGCGAGAGAATTTCGTTTGTGACAGGGCATTAAATAAAGCGTTAATTCCTTTGCCATTGTAAGAAGATAAGTCTATCTCTTCCTTTATGGTATCAGAGCAATAGGTACACGGTACCTAGGAAAGATGGATTAGGAACTGGTTAGGATGAACCCTAGGATGACTTGTCACGTGAGAGCGTTGGGAATGTCGAGTTTAGGGGTTAGAAACTTAAACTAATACTATTGGAGTTTGTTTCTAACCTGATTATATTGTTTCAGTGATGGCACGTCCTCCTGGTCGTGGGCGAGGACGGGGTGCAGGCACTGGCCGAGGAGTCGGCCGACCACCCAGGGTGCCGAGTGAGCCTGTTGATCAGGGCCGCATGGAGCGACTTGAGGCTCAGATGACGACCCTGGCTGGGATAGTTCAGCAATTTGTGCAGCAGCAAGCGGCTGCTCCTGCCCCACCTGCTCCCCCACCCGTCATTCCAGCTGCTACACCGCCGGTCGCACCCCCTGTTGCACCGGCCGCTGCCGAGCCTGAGGGTTTGGCGGAACCCGCTGCTGACCCCGTACCACCACCTGCGGGGCCCATTCCGGATGTTGCTGCGGCATCTTTCGCGGTACCGGGGGTTTCTGCTGCCCCTGCTGGCACCGCTATGATGGCATCTGCGTCATCCCGCTCCGTCTCCCCTGTTGCTGATTCTGCAGCCAACTCTGAGGCTGATCAAGTGGAAAAGGCTCGAGCAAAGGCGGCTCTGCTCGAATTCAAGAAATTTAAGCCGCAGACGTTCGACGGAAAAGACGATGATCACTGGGCGGTCGAGCAATGGATCGACCACATGGAAAAGCTCTTCCAGGATGTGTACACTGAAGAACGCGACAAAGTACACATCGCTGTTCATTGCCTGGAGGGCCGGGCGTCAAAATGGTGGAGGCGTCATCGAGAGCGCCACTTCGCGGGCCTTCCTGAACCTTCTTGGGCGGTCTTTAAGGCTTCCTTGTACCAGCACCACCTGAAGGAGACCACCAAGGAGGGTCTCGAACGTGAACTGGAGAACCTCAAGCAGGGCGACAAGAGCGTCCGTGACTACGAGCAGGAGTTCCTGCGCATTGCCGACCTGGTTCCCCAGGCAGTGCGCGAGGAACGCCGCAAGGTACGACTCTTCTCGCAGGGTTTGAGGCATGAGATCCGTCGCCATATCTCCTCCCACTTGAGCACCGACTTCGACAACTGCGTGGAGCGGTGTCTAGCCATCGAGGCTGAGGTCAAGATTTCCCGCACCGAGCGGATTGCGGCGGACAGGGACAAAGGCAAGAAAAGGGCTCCTTGGGAGGGCGGCGGTGGACAGTACCACCAGAACAAGAAGGCGAAACGACCACAACTAAAGAAGTGGCCAAAGAGATCTCCAGCCGCTGGCTCTTTCAACAGCCCCAACTGGGGCCCCCGGCCTTGTGTCTTCTGCGGGGGTACCCACCGGGCGAAGGACTGTGATCAGAAGCATGGCCGATGCTTCAATTGCGGCCAACCGGGACATATTTCTGCGACATGCCCGCGGGGGTCTGCTCCCTCGCAGATGACTGCTCCTCTACCTGCACCACCACGACGACAAGCCCCTGCACCGAGTTCTGCTTCCTCGGGTCGTCCTCCTCTTCCTCGACCACCTTCTGGGTCACGACAGACAGCTGGTGGGCGTGTATTCGCCCTGACCCATGGCGAGCCCACTCCGGAGGACAACTTGGCAGGTACTACCTCTGTCTTTGGACATAATGCTAAAACTCTGTTTGATACTGGGGCGTCGCATTCATTTATCTCCACCCACTTTATTACTACCCACGGTATTATCGTCCAGTATACTAGAGATCGTTTTTGGGTAGAGATTCCGGGTCATAGTATTCTAATTAACCAAGAGCTCCGATTATGCCCTGTTCTTATTGGCGAACGGAGTTTTCCTATTTCTCTATTCGTCCTCAAGCTTCGTCACTATGACGTGATCTTGGGGATGAACTGGTTATCTAGATACAGAGCTACCATCGACTGCACCTTTCGGAGGTTGACCTTGGATCCGCCTGGTGGAGCGGAGTTGATTTATTCTGGCTTCGAACCTTCTGCTTATTTGGGGATCTGCTCTGTGACCCCAGTTCGTCGCCTTGAGAGGGGGTGTGTGGCATATCTTGCCATGGCTGTCACCACCCCTACTGTTACTCGTCGGATTGAGGATATTGCCGTGGTGCGGAGTTTCCCAGACGTATTTCCTGCTGAGCTTCCAGGGATGCCCCCTGAGCGGGAAATCGAATTCATTATTGATCTTGTCCCCGGCACAGCTCCTATTTCTCGAGCGCCTTACCGCATGGCTTTTGCGGAGTTAAAGGAGTTAAAGATCCAACTTGAAGACCTAACTGCCTTGGGTTTCATCCGACCCAGTGTTTCTCCTTGGGGCGCGCCTGTGCTCTTTGTGAAGAAAAAGGACGGCAGTCTACGTCTGTGCGTTGATTATCGGGAGCTAAACAAAGTTACCATCAAGAACCGCTATCCTCTCCCGCGGATTGACGATCTTTTCGACCAACTGCAAGGGTCGGTGGTATTTTCCAAGATCGATTTGCAATCCGGGTATCATCAATTGCGGGTTAGAGCGGAGGATGTCTCGAAGACTGCTTTTCGAACCAGGTACGGCCACTATGAGTTCACAGTGATGCCGTTTGGACTTACAAATGCCCCTGCTGCTTTTATGGATATGATGAACCGGGTCTTCAAACCCTTTCTGGATCGTTTTGTCGTGGTATTCATTGACGACATTCTTATTTATTCGAAAAGCGATCTGGAACATCAGGATCATCTTCGACAGGTTCTCCAAGTCCTGCGAGAGAACAATCTGTATGGTAAATTCAAGAAGTGCGATTTTTGGCTTCGGGAAGTCGCATTTCTTGGACACATCATATCTGCTGAGGGCGTTGCCGTGGATTCCAAGAAAATTGAAGCTATCAAAGAGTGGCCCCAGCCGACCAATGCCACTGAGGTGCGCAGCTTCATCGGCCTGGCAGGGTATTATCGGCGGTTCGTCGAAGGGTTTTCAAAAATCGCTGCTCCAATGACCCGTCTGACGAAGAAAGAAAAAAAGTTCATATGGACTCCTGAGTGCCAGCTCGCTTTTGATGAGTTAAAGCGACTATTGACTGAGGCACCTGTGTTGACGTTACCGGTCCAAGGCGAGAACTATGTGGTTTATTGTGACGCCTCTCGGATCGGGTTGGGCTGTGTTCTGATGCAAAATGATAAAGTAATAGCCTATGCCTCTCGACAACTGAAGCCTTATGAGCAAAACTATCCTACGCATGATCTCGAGCTTGCCGCGGTGGTTTTCGCTCTCAAGTTATGGAGGCATTATCTATATGGAGTCCACTGCGAGGTCTTCACTGATCACCAGAGTCTTAAGTACCTCTTTACTCAGAAAGAGCTGAACTTGAGGCAGCGACGATGGCTCGAACTGCTAAAGGACTATGATCTCACTATTCAGTACCACCCAGGTCGGGCCAACGTAGTAGCGGATGCTTTGAGCCGAAAGCACGTGTCCCCAGAGCTGCTAATGATCACTGATCAGGACCGCTTAATTTCTGAGTTCCAGCGCCTAGACTTGGAGATCGTTCCTTCGGGGTCTACCGCTCGACTTTTAGCGATGGTAGTGCAGCCTACCCTACTTGATCGCATAAAGGAGGGACAGCAGTCCGACCCCTCCTTCCAAAAGATTCGAGAGCTGATATCATTGGGACAGACTGACGATTACCAGCTGAACACCGATGGCTCTATCCGATTCAGGGGCCGTTGGTGTGTCCCAGATGACAATGAATTAAAGAAGGACATCCTCACGGAGGCGCATCGGTCCTTATACACGGTACATCCTGGCGGAACAAAAATGTACCGAGATCTGAAACAGCATTACTGGTGGCCTGGGATGAAGGCTGATGTGGCGAACTATGTGGCGCAGTGCCTGGTTTGCCAGCAGGTGAAGGCGGAACACCAACGACCGGCGGGAAAACTGCAACCGCTTCCTGTACCCGTTTGGAAGTGGGAGCAGATCACGATGGACTTCGTCACCGGTCTGCCTCGATCCCAGCGAGGCCACGATGCTATATGGGTCATAGTGGATCGACTCACCAAGTCGGCCCACTTCCTGCCGATACACACGACTTGGACCCGTGATAGACTCGCCCAGCTCTATATTGATGAGATCGTGCGACTGCATGGCACTCCCGCATCGATCGTTTCGGATAGGGACACTCGCTTTGTGTCTCAGTTCTGGAAGAATGTTCAAGAGGCTATGGGTACCAAATTGAAGTTCAGTACTGCCTTTCACCCCCAGAGTGATGGGCAGTCCGAGCGAGTCATTCAGACATTGGAGGATATGTTGCGAGCCTGTATACTTGAGTACGGAGATGGTTGGTACCGGTATCTTTCCTTAGTGGAGTTCGCCTACAACAACAGCTATCAGGCGAGTATCGGTATGGCTCCTTATGAGGCACTGTACGGGCGCCGATGTCGTTCCCCCATCTGTTGGGATGATGTCGGTGAGCGCCGTGTTATCGGGCCAGAGCTACTAGAGGATGCAGAGGCCAGAGTGCGGGTAGCTAGACAGTAGATGCTAACCGCGCAGAGCAGACAGAAAAGCTATGCGGACCAACGACGACGAGACTTGGAGTTCCAAGTAGGCGATCATGTCCTACTGAAGGTATCGCCAACTCGGGGAATCAAGCGATTTGGGATTCGCAACAAGCTCAGTCCCCGATTTGTCGGTCCCTTCGAGATTTTGGAGCGCATTGGTCCTGTAGCTTATCGATTGGCTCTTCCTCCTAACCTCGCCCGAGTGCACAATGTCTTTCACGTCTCCATGCTACGGAAGTATATCAGGGATCCTTCACATGTGATCAGCCCTACCACCGTCCAGCTTCGCGAGGATCTGAGTTATGACGAGACACCTCTGAAGATCCTGGCTCGAGATGAGAAGAAGCTGAGGAATAGATCGATCCCCTACGTCAAGGTACAATGGGAGAACCACGAAGAGCGTGAAGCCACGTGGGAACGCGAGTCAGCCATAAGGGAGCGTTACCCCCATTTATTTGATTCCTAGTTGTACTAAGTTTCGGGGACGAAACTTCTTTTTAGGTGGTAGAGATGTAAGAATTTGAATTTTTATTTTAAATAAATAAAAGAAGATGAATGAAGGCCAAGTTGAAAATTTCGAATCATAAGTTGACCCCTTTTCCTACTGTGTAAATTGCACAGTTATGAGACTAAAATGTCGCTTTTCAATCCGAGCCTAATCTCGAAAATCCGAGATCACCGGCATGACCGTCTCGCTGAACCGAGTGAAAACCATATTAAGCATGTTTTGATCCGACGGTCAGATCTTCCAGAATTCAGCGAAGAAGCGGGCGGGACCCGCGACTTAAAATGAATAGTGCATGAACAGTAAACACTAAATTCGTATTCCCCTAAGTGCCAACGTTAGCCGATTCGCTGTCCGGACTCCGAACATAGCGATCCAGGTAGTCGATTCGAACGGTTTCGTCATTCTGAACGCAATGGCATTGACAGAAATTCTGTTTGACGACCCTAGAGTTTCGAAAAGCGCGATAACTGTAATTCGGAACTGTATTTTATGGACCGAGATTTTATCTGGGTATTTCCTTGAAAATCTGAAATCGCTACCTGATAGGTCTCGTCGAGCCGGACGCCATGGCGCAGTCCATTTTCCGTTTCGACGATCGGATCGCCTCGAAAAGCGTGAAATAAGACGGAAAGTAGGGTTTTTGCACAATAAACCCTATTCTTTTTGCCTCGAATTGCGTGCCACTCCTGGTTAGGGACCTAATGGGGAAACAGAAAGTGCTGGGAGGGACCTGGCATTGAAACATTTAGAGTTTGAGGGCCTTTATGCAATTTGTACCTATTCTATATATAGGAAGATACGCACGGGGTCTCTCTAAACAAACCCTAAACCTAACTTTTGCACCCAGCCACCACCTTAGGTCCCTTCCTCTCCCTCTGCTCTCTCCACGACGGTTACGCCGCCGGCCGCCGCCTCCTCTCGCCGGAGAAGAAGAAGAAGCAAAGGAATGGTGTAGATCTCGGTTGGGTTGGAGTAGGAAGCAACGAGAGGATTCTAGCTTGCACCAGACCACTTCTGGAGCCTCCTCTGTGCTTGTGAGACTCAACCCGAGGAACCCCGGCGCCGAGCTCCGCCGCGCGCCGTCGTCGGAGATCTTCTTCCTCTTCCTTGGCTCCGGTGAGGTAAGTGTTGCACTTTTATTGGGTTTTGTTGCCCTAAGACCCTTCAAGCCCTCTACTGACGTTGAGAGGGTCATTCCTGTGTAGTACTGTGGCCTGCCGTGCTCCGGTTAACCGGCGGAGACGAGGGAGTCGCCGGAACCCTAGTTTGGCCCAGATCTGTTCCCGGGTTCTATCCGACCGTTTAATCCAAGATCGGCCACGTTGGAAACCTTCCTCTGGACGACTGAAAGATCTCCTCCAAGTTTGGTGTCGATCGGCTGAGGATCGGGGTCGCGCGGGCCAGCCCTTGAAAACCGGACTTTCTCTACTTTGGCCGATCTCCGCCGCCCGGCGCCGCCGTTGCCTCCTGACGCCGGCCACCACTGCAGGAAGCTCCCTAGCGTCGAGGGGAGTGATTTGGTCCAAGTCGCACCGGCCCGGAGCCACTTGGCCGGAAACCGCCATTAACGGCCAACTTGTCTTCCACCAAGCTTCTCCGCCGCGTCCTTCCGGCGATCCCCGTCGCCGGGAAACTTTCCAGGTAGGACCATATTACCATTTTAAGCTTCCCCATCACCTTGCATGGCCCTCCTAACGATAGGTTTGCGAACCCCAGGATTGCACCCGAGGTTGCACTCGAGCTCACCTCCGGCCACCTCCGGCGCTCCGGACTCCGGTCACTTGCACAGGTAAGCTCTAAATGATAAATGAAGGATCCCCATGATTTTATTTTGGGCAGAGAACCCTCCTGTAACTTGGTTCCATGGTTGCACCCGAGACCATGATTTCGGGCTTAACTCCGGCCGCCGCCGCCTCCGGCCGCCGGGGCTCGACCCCACATGGATCAAGCTTCTTCTGGGACCCTCCTTTAACTCATGCTCACCCCTGGTGCAGATCTGAACCTGGGTTGATCCAAGAATACCCCAACCCGAGCTTGGGCATTTTGTGGGTGCTACTCCGGCCAGTTTTCCGGCCAGTCTCCGGCTAGCTTCAGGTGAGCCCCACTGTCTACAACCCCTACTAAGCATCGTGCTCCAGTTAAATCACCTTTAGATCTAGCATATGTTAAGTTATAACATTGTTATAAATTGGTACCCTAATGTTTATGGGCCAACTTGTATTTGGGCCTGGGCTCGGCCCAAATCTTGTGAGCACGAGCTTCGTCTCGTCGTAACGAACGCGCTGAAAGTTACGGCGCAGCTTTTGGATTCCCGGATCTCGAGAACGAGTCGAAACAAGCTGTAACATAGTGTAATTATGCAAATTAAAAATGTATGATGGATCGAAATGGATATTGGACACACTGGCTGTCATTAGACAGTATTTATGTTTTACTGGGCATCTTGTCAGAGTCCCGTGGGCTCTTGTTGATTGGAAAACGGATTTTGTCCCGCTAACTAGCGATAGTATTCCGTATAAGCATTCGCTACTGTCGTGTCATCGGGATGGGTATGTGTGAGTCTATTACTGATTATAGTTTTTATTCAGGGCCCAGTTGTTCAGCACCAGCCTCCCAGTAGCAGAGCGGGAGTTCGAGGATCTGCCTACATTCAGGTGGGTTATCTTCGGTCCGGGCTTTATCTTTTCGGCCCTCTGGTTGCTTTAGTCCAGTTGGACACTTGTTTTTGACTTAGCCTTGATTGGGTATACCTACTCATAGATTATGACATTTCCTGTTACTTGTCATTATTCAGTACAGTTGATACTTGTGGTCTGATCATGCTTCGTAGCTATCAGTTAGTACACTGCATTGATACCCTGAGATACTTGCTTTTATATTCCAGTTATGCATGATAGACCATGATTGATTGATTATTGCTGCTAGTTTCATGTCTCTTGTCATACGACTTTATCCAGATATGCATGATTGATTCTGATTGATTGATACAGACAGATGATTGTTTCCCTGTTGGGATACCTCGGCTTGTTGCCGACTACCCGGTCATTAGACCGCGAGATTGAGCATAGCATGATGATTGCCACGCACTGCTGTACTTCACGTACACTGACGGTTTGGCCACCGTCATAGTGTTCTTTACCGGTAAAGTGGTCTAGAGAAAAGACCCGTGAGCTTGTTGCACTAGGACTGCTTGGCGTCTGTAAGTGCAGGTTATGTCAGCGGATGGGGTGCTGTACAGTGGCTTAGCCTGAGGTCCTTGGGACCAATACTGGCGTTGATTGGGTACTTGAGTTCTTTTATTGACGCATTCTTATTATCTTGCGCTGTTATTGATAGATATCTTACCCTGTACCCTTACTGCTCAGTTCATGATTGATTATCTCGTTTACATACATATATGTCCAGCATTTACTACTTGCAGTTTCACTACCCTTGATTACCTGCTTATTCAGTAGATCTGTTATATTATTCAGCTTTACCTATGACTCTTACTATCCGCAGATTATTGTACCCAGTAGGTACGATTAGCTATTTCTCGGCTCGTCGTGCCCACTGGGATGCACTCCGGTGTATCTCACACCCCTGGGTGACTGTTTTTCAGGTCGTTCGGGTAGTGGGGTGTCGGGACGATCCAGTGAGCCTGTCACGATAGAGCTGTCCCCCTGATGATAGTTATGATGATTGAGATTCCCGATGACTTGTAGCTGATCCTTATTTATGTTATTTCAGTTTCTAGTTTGTTATGACATTTCAGATTGTTGACATTGTGATATTCGGATTATACTCTGATGATTAGTATTGTTTAGTTGTGATAGTGATTGCTCTTTGATTGATGATTGGATTAGTTTAGCCGTGCATGTATAGGGGTTTTCCTATATGTGTGGCGGTCTGTTACGCCCGTTTTGCAAACTCTGATTTAAAAAAAAAAAAAATTTAGACTGGATTTTTAAACTCGGGGCGTGACATCCTTGGTCCATTTCGACCTAGGTTTGATGGTGTGAACATCAACAATAATTTCAGTTGGATTAAACCATCCTAACTCAATTGATTGCCACACCCGTTCGTCGATGGAAATAAGAAATGCTTTCATCCGTACTTTCCAGTAGGCATAGTTTGTTCCATCGAAGAACGGGGGTCTGTTGATGTTTCCACCTTCAGCCATTGTTTACAACCCTATTCCCGCCCTGATACCACTTGTTGGGTTATGATAGAATATGGATCTAAATAGGGGAAAAAATACCTAGAGGGGGGGTGAATAGGTGTAAACCATAAACACTCAAAAATCGTTGCGCAATAAAACCCAATGCGGAAATGAAAAAATAACACGCACGATTTTTACGTGGAAAAACTCCAAACCGGAGTAAAAAACTACGGGACCGATAACACGGCGAAATCCACTAGAATTAACACACGTACAAGGTGATATACCGTACTCACAGACGACTCAACCTTTTTCATACGCTCCTAGTAGATCTTCTGCGCTCGCTCCGCAATGCTCCTCGAATCCACGAATAGCGTCCAACGCCGAATCCACGGCGTCCAACGTCGAATCCACGACGTCCAACCGAATCCACGGTCTTCACCCAGTAGCACGTATCGAATCCACGAACGTACCTCGCTCCGAATCCATGAGAGCGGTTGCACCTTGAATCCACAAGGCCACGCGAGTCCACGCGCCGATTTTGGGAAAATCGTTGTTTTTGGGTGGTGATAATCCGCCGAATACTTAGATTAGAAATAGATCGGAAATACCATCTAAGTATTCATTAATTTGATTCTACTCAAAATCTGAATTTGAAACCCTAGAATCAAATCAATCAATATAGATGAAGAAACATAGAATTAAATCTATTGATTTCCTTTCTTCTCTATAGGTGGATTTTTCTTTTTATGACCGTATTTTGGATTACCCTAAAAAATGAATCGTAGGGTCTATTTATAGGTTAGAAACTGTTGGAAGAGGATAAGAATCAAAAACTAACATTTTCTGAAATTTTACAGGACGACGGTCCGGACTGGAATTATGGCGGTCCGGACTGTCGTAACAAAACAGACTATTTCCAGAAAAACATACCTTCGGGGTCCGGACTGTAATTTCCACGGTCCGGACTGTTCATGCAATTCCTGCAAATTCCACGTTCGGGGTCCGGACTGGAATTGCGCATGAACTATCCTATGTTCGGGGTCCGGACTGTAATGTCAGGTCCGGACTCTGAACATGTAGTATGTCCAGTTTTTGATTTTTATACAATTAAAAATTCATCCAAGTGTTTCTACACTATAAGAAGTATTCGGATCACCAAAAATATTTAGTTAAACATACCTGATCCTTTTGAATTCTTCTTTCTTGAGATTGAGGTATATGATCCAAACTTCTTTATCTTCAATCTTCAAGACTTAAATAATTTCACGAAATACGCCAACACAAATTCCTTAACAGGGGCCGCCGGTTGCGCTAGTAGAGGTGGCGGCCCACAGTGGCCAGCCTGAAGTTGAGGCGGTCCCTGTGAAGGGACCTGCCCGGTGTTCCTGCCCTTAACAATTTCGGCGAGCCCAACTTGAGGTATTGGGGCCGCTAGCTGTGTTGGTGGAGGTGGCGGCCCGTAATGGCCAACCTGCTGTTGAGGTGGTCCTTGTGAAGGGACCTACCCGCCGTTCCTGCCCCCAGCCTGAGGTTGGATAAACGGCAGAGGGGGAGGCAGAGAAATCCCCCAGTAGTTCTCTAGTTGTTGGCCGATGTTCTGCCCCGTTGGCCTCACTCCCGTCTGGTATAGGGCTACTAGCAGCTGTACTGCCCCCAGCGGCTGCGCCGCTTGATAAATAGTCGTTGGCGGTGCAACTCCTTGCGGTTTCACTGTTGGCATTGCCGGTGCCATCGGAACTGATTGCGGCTATCACGCCCCAAGGTCGAAACTGCGATCCGGGCCCATCAACAGATCCGTCGCCCATACGGAAAGCCCTGTATGGACGAAGCGTCTAACCTGCAAAAGATAATACTACAGCTATACAGATATCAGAGCTGGAAAGTATACTACTGAAATAAGATAATACATCTCTAAATAGTACAAGTCTAAACCTCATAATACATAAGTCTCTCAAAAATAAAACTCTCAAAAGTAATTATCTACTATAATCCAGCAGACTGTACTACAAAGCTCCGAAAAGGGTACCACTATACTCCAACGACGGGTAGGGAACTAGCTCGCGACTCCCTCACCTCGAACTACTGTCTCCGCTCGAACAGAAGCCGGAACAGCTACCTCGGAAAAACCTGTCACCACAGCGGGTGTTAGAACTACACCGTCACGTAGTTCTCAGTGGGTACCGCCACCAAGCCCGATGGTCTGCCCACTAAGTCTACTAGAGGCATAAGATAACATGAAAACTGAAATAATGTAAAGATAAGCTGGAAAGAAATCTACAGCTATCATGCCTCTATCTACAATACTCAAAGGGTGATACAGATGAAAATGATGCATCGACTCTAACCCAATATGCTCAATTAACCCAATCACAGTGACTGCCACATGGGGTCCAGTCAAACCTGCGCCCACCTACTGCCATTACATCCACGGAGGACTGGACTTACGTAGGGCGTTCCACACGGACTGCGTCGGCAAGTCGTGATAGCAAAGTTACAGGCCCAGCTCCGGAGCGGCACTCGAGGGGCACGACCCCACCGAGGAAAGTATCCGCGCATCTCTGTCGAGCTCAATATGGCTCATGCAGGCTATAATCCAAATCCATGATCAACAAGATCGACAATAACCAACATCACATCTCTAACTCACGGGCTGGAAATACTCGACAGCCAGGACCGCCGTCAACCCAACGGCTCCGCAAATAGGACATCAACTCAACGTGCAAACTCACTAGCTGGGTATACTCCACAGCCGACAACAATGAAGGGTCTGAAAACCCCGAAAGACTAGAACCTACAACCTAAATCAAACAAGAACAGGCTCTAGGCATAGCCTCTCATTGTTCTCGACCCAAAGAAAAAGGCATCCCTTAGAATCCAAATCACTCGAACTCTCTCGGGTGAAGAAGTTTGCAGAAAAGGTGATATTTATTACCGAAAACCATTTTCACTCGAACCCACACGGGGTAAGGACTAAAAGTAGTTCCTTTTTTTAAAACCATCTTGATTTAAGGAAACCCATTTTAATGAATTTTAGCTATTTTAGGAAAATCAGTTAGAAAACAAGTTTTATTCCCAAACCCCGAAGGGCTAGTGCCTTGCCCAATCAGACAAGAACAGACTCCGGCGACCCTTCGACATTTGGAAGAAAAATATTGGTTTACTGAAATCAGGTGTGTCCAAAAAGATTCTGGATTCAAGGCCCTTCTATCATTGGTACACCACTGCCACGAACACAGTGGCGACAAATAAATCGAAGAACTCGACAACCCGGGACCACCGTTTACCCAAACGGCTCTCGTCACTGGTACAAGACTAGCTACATCTACCAGACTCCACTCGGCCCCCAAGCAAGAGTGTAACATGCATCCTACACTAAGAGAAATCCCGACCACTCGGCCCACTACCCGGGCGAGGAAAACACTATGTCCAGGGATAGAATGTAAAGTGTGGATGTCTAAAGCATAAATGAACCTAGCCCAAGTGGGGGTTTTCTACTAGTCTGGTTGAACATACATCATATGACAGGGTGCTAGGTCAAGTTCCATTAATAACAATTATTAACAAAAATAGAAAGCATTAACCGATATGATCTCAATAACAACACAAGAAAAATATCATCTCTTTTCCTAATATGCTTCCTAACACATCTAACAATCATGCATGCTTATTATTCCATAGAATTTGAGAACCGTCCACCGATTTTGGAGACGAAGCAACCCACCTGAAAGTGAGCGTCGATCCAAGGTCCAAATGGGCTAAAACTGAACGGGGATAATCCTCATATTCCCACGATTCCAACGAGCCCAAAAACACCTGAAAACTCCTTCTGGGCAATAAGATACAGTCCAAACATCGCGGTAAGCAAAAATCCCCATGATTACAATTCTGCGGAAAGAGTAGTCCGAAAGAATCCAAAATATCACCTGCGAGATGATATCCAAAAAATTCCAATAAAAATATGGCTGTGATCCTCGCGAAGCGTAGATGTCGATCGAGTCATCACAAGTTGAAATCCAATAACTGATCACTGAGATAAAAATCCGACAAGCTCCGCTGTCCATGAAAATCACCAGCAAGAATGGGGTTCAAAGATGTTCCAGAAACCCCAATAAAAACCCAAAACTGAGAAGAGCAGAAAACACGAAAAGCGAAGATCTACCTCTCGTGAAACTGATGCCGTGAAAATCGACCAAAAACTCCCTCCCGTCAGTCCAGGGGAGCTCGCGGAAGAAGCGTCGACGAAAAAACTCGTTATCAAAGGTGCGTCTAAGCTCGCGATGTCAAGAAGAACGCAGATGGCACGACTCCCAAAAATCTTCGGGATCCCAAACATTGAAGAAGACTCGCAGACGACGCTCCTTGCCGAAGATGGGCTCAGAAGCTCGGAGGAAAAGCCTACAAACGAAGCCCCAAATGGGCTATTTTTAGCCCAAGCCCACCAAAAGAGGGGATCCGGATTCGGGCGCAGGATTCGGGCGCCCGAATTCGGTCCGGCCCGTTACTGTGCGCGCCCGAAATCCCCCGGGCGCGCCACGTGGCCCGCTCCGCGCCCCGCGCGCCCGCCAATCGCAGCGCGCCGCGTGGCAGCGCGCCGCGTGGCAGCGCGCCGCGTGGCAGCGCGGTCCACGGCAGGGTGCACCGGCCGTGGTCCACGCCAAGAAAGCCGGGTCCGTGCGCCCGCTAACGGACGCGCGCCACGCGTCTACAGCGCGATTGGTGCCTCGATTCCAGCGCCGCCGCCCAACGAATAGGAGCTCGCCACGTGTCCAAGCGCCCCGCTCGCTGGCCCCGGTGCATGCGGAAGTCCCGTGGACCGGCCGGCCTGCGCCGCTGCCCGCAGCTGCGCCGCCGTGCTCCGCCGAAACAGTAATTCTTGCCTCAAAATTCGTGTTTTGGCATTCGGGCTCCAGAAAAATACAAGTAAATAGTCCATTTTCATCGTTTTCGCGCGCTGAGTCCAAATCTGATGTCCGTTCTGCCAAATTCCACTTCCAAAATTTGTCGAAGGCATCTGGACAAGTATTTTTAATCCAAATTTCGTGCTGGGTCTAATTCTGAGATATGATTTGCGCGCAACCATCTCCAACACACATCATAGGCCAACAGAAGCCACCATTCACTCCGTAAGACCTTCGCAGAGATCCGGATCATCACAGCGCCGACAATTGCTGGGGTATTGTAGTGGCAAATCCTCCATCATACGGCTCATTTTGGGTCGGCGCTTACCCGATCATAGCCACGTTTTAATTCGAGGCCACTACTGCGGCCAACATTGAGTCCACCCAGGTGCCTTGCACCTGATTCGAGGGACCGTTGAGTCCTCTCGAAGGCTTCTAGCATTCGGGCTATTTTCCTGAATAACTGAGATAGGGTCGGCTCCTCTGCTGCCAACCTCCCATTGGTCTCAGGAATCTCCGGTAGCGTTGGTGGTGGGTCATCCGTGTGTCTGACGTTACTACCTTTGTCGTTCCCCACATTTCTGGGAATGATTCTATTCTCGAGGTTCAGGCTGTTGTTGTCTGACATTTTATCGGTAGGAGAAAGGTAAGAGTTTACCTGAGTGTCCCGCCGGGCGTGCCAAGAAGATTGTTGGACCGAAAAGTTGCGCTGACCGTCGGCCCGTGGGGTTGACCCTCGAAGTGTGATACGCCGCGTGCCAAAGGGATCAAGCGATCAGGCCGAGGAGGGATCTGCTCGGCTGGGTTCTTCTCAATCAAACTCTCGAGAGAGTTCGACCTATGTTAGCCGAACTGAGGTTTGGAAATAGACGGAGATCGGCCTAGAGGAGCCGAACTAGGATTCAAATACAAGGATTTGACACGACCGAATAGCCGATTAAGAATTTATATTGCTTGGAGAAGGGTTACAAAGGGAACCGGGAACCGATTACAAGTGAAGACTACTCCTAGGAAGTGCGGCAAATATTGGTATGAAACTTATTTAGGAAAGTAGTAAATGCAGATATGAAAGGTATGAAAAAACGTCACTAGCTTACAAGGTTGCAGGACCCATTTTTCTTCGATGGTTCGATTATTTATACATTTACAAACCATGTGTGAGCTGTCGATTTTAGTAATCGGCGTGATTTAGAGGGAATCATCGTAAATTCCTCAACTACTTTCTTTTGAGTCGATTCTCCTCAATAGAATAGTAGTCGTTTTCCGTCTAGTTTCATCCCCTAATCGTCGCGCCGAAACGTAACCTTCGGCACTTTCCAATGCTAGGCGCCGCTTGTCGTTCCTGATTCAGTTACGAGATTCGCGCACAAATCCCATACTCTTTCCTTCTAGGGTCTTTCCTTTTGTCGTTCGACCGAGGCGACCTGATGTTTGTCTTCGGCCGAGGTAGGTCCTAGATAAGACGATAACCTCTTGTTGGCCGTTTCTCCTATCGACTGATGGCTTTAGTCGATAGCGTGCGCCATATGCTGCACTCTCGCATGACTAAGGTCGGTCTTGATCACGACGCGGGTCCCTCTTTAATTTGTTCACTCATTCTCTTATCAACTGATGCTCTTAGCTCATGGTATATGCCACGTATCGCTTTCTTAGGTGGCGAAAAATTTTGGTTTCAACAACGGTATAGAACAATCCAAATTATGTGAAACTTTAATAAAAAATTATACTTAATATCAAAAGTAAGATCAACACTTTCGATTTGAAATTTGAGTCTTTT